>JAKUCM010005708.1:0-16423 GCA_023374145.1 Lepidium sativum
AAATATGTCAGACATTATCCAAAATACTTATATGTATATATAATATTATATGTATTATATGATAATATAATTGAAAACCAGGTCTGACCGATTAAACCATTACTACCAACTATTCAACATTATGTACGAGTCGGTGTTTTGGCCGGTTTTCAAAATATTGATGGTATCAAATAATAATTATCATGATGACGATTTCATGACTTCAATAACTATTTTGTGAGTTTAGATCAATAAATAATTGATACGGATAATAGAATAGTTATCGGATAAAATAATAGTTATTTGTTAATGATAATGGCTTAAATTAATAGTTTGGGGATTAAATAATGATGATAATTGTATTGGGAGCTTAGCTTAGTAAAAACGAATAAAGTAATTAATAATTAGATAATTATCGGAGAAAAATAATATTTATTAGTTAAAATAATAATTATCGGTAAAATCATCTTCATTTTTTTTGTGGGTGTTTAAAGATAATATATAACCCCTACCTATGATTGTTGTTGATAATTTACAAAATTGTAACGAATCTACAAAATAAAAATCGTCAAGATTTAGAATTTCTAATAAACAATGATGAAATCAAATCTATCGGTGAAATTCATAAACTTTTGTTCTCCTAAAATTCAGTCAAATTCTCAGAACAATGACTAAACTGTCAGAGTTTTCATCAGGTTCTTTGTCCGTCAAAATTCTGAATTCAGATCTAAATTTGTTAGGCATCTATATTTTTAGCTAAATTTGTTACGGATTCATATTTTCAACTTACTATTTGGAAAACTAAATTCACCCAATCTAACATAACCACGCTTAAATCATTTTAATACAAACGAGAGAGAAATCAATGTCAATCATCATCGTCATCAACCACAACAATCCACTTAAAAATAAACAAAAAGTGCACAAAATAAAATGAAGACGAGAGTAATGCACAAGGAGGTAATGATGATGACGTGTCCGTTATAACTCATTCAAACAACGATTAGATACAAAGTTTCGTGACTCTGAATCTGAATCCTAACCTAAACCCAGTTCCACCTTCTTCACCAAGCTACCTTCATCATCGTCTTATACGCCATCTACAACTTCAACGAAAGTAACGAACCAAAAGTTATAGAAATCGTGAAGGCAAAAAAGTCATAAATATGTGTACATAAACCTATGAATGTAGACAATGTATGAAAACTAATTATCATGTTTTTATGTTATTTAGTACAATTTCTCCTTTATTTTTGTTATAATTTAATATTGGGTAATATTTATTGATCGGCTAAAAACTCTTCAAGTGTTTTTGTATTGGTCTGTTTCAATATATTCTTTTAATTTAATGGTTTCATGAGAAGAAAAAGAATGAATAATATTTTGCATAGTGTCTTCGATCCTGTGGATATATATTTTCTAGAGTGATCAATCTTGATCATGATCATAGAAGATTTAGGGTTTAAGATTTAGGATCATCAAATACTGGACTCATATTTGATTTTAATTCATCAGTCAAATTTTGACAAAACATAATTAGTGTTCACCAAACTTTCGAGTGGTCATACCTCGCTCACTTCATAAAGTAATTGCTTTTGCTTAATATGTATTGCCGCTATTTTTATTAGTTAATGTTTTAAATTTCTCACACATATCAAAAAAATTAAAATATTTTA
The DNA here is from genome assembly GCA_023374145.1 of Lepidium sativum. Classification (NCBI taxonomy): domain Eukaryota; kingdom Viridiplantae; phylum Streptophyta; class Magnoliopsida; order Brassicales; family Brassicaceae; genus Lepidium; species Lepidium sativum. The sequence goes on from JAKUCM010005708.1 coordinate 1,656, forward strand.
TTTGAATATATTTATTGTTAAAAAAATTAAAATATTTTATTTGAATATATTTATTGTTAAAAGATATAAAACTATAGAATTAAATAAGGATTAAGTAAAAAAGTTTAAATCAAAAATTTGTATTAAAAATTAAAAACATCAACCTTTAGAAAAAAATTAAAACATCGACTAATTAAAAATAGAAAGGGTATTACATAGATCTGATTTTTTCAAAAATGATGCAATAAATCAACTAATAACATCCACATGGTTTGATGTGACAGTTTTTCTCTATTATATGAAATATATACATAATCAGTTTATGTGATTGGCTTCATTATATATAAACTTTATACATAAAACTAATATGTAGACGATTCATGGCCAATTGTAGTTATATTTGTAAACCCCACAAAATCAAATATCACTATCCATGGATTTCTATTGTCTTGTGTATAGTAATACTTAGCCCTGTCCGATTTGGGTATTAAAATTTAAACTTTTAAAAATTAATAAATTAAATATCATATAATTCAACCAGTAAAGTTTAATTGTATTAGTCAATAGTAGAATTACATACAGCTAATAAACTAATTACACTATATATAATATTCTAATAAATAATAAACATATATAACTCTATGCATAATTGGGTTATTTGGATTGTTCGGGTTATACGGGTAAAACCAACCCAAATTTGAATTTGTCCGGTTCTTTAAAATCATACCTAATCAGATATTTAGAATTATTCAAAATATTACATATTATTTCGGTTTGGATTGGTTCGGTTTGGTTCGGATAATTCAAATGGAACAAAGCTAGTAATACCTCTTTCCCTTTAAGCTGTTGCTCTTTAGAAGGGTTTATATTTGTGAAAAACAAATGGCATTCGATAGCAAAGAAGTGATTCTACTGGTGCAAAATCAAAGATTCGTTTTAATTTTTGCAAATAATGACACAGAACCCACTTGTGTCTTGGTCCACTTTGTTGTCTCTTTTCACCACATAATTCACTATCAGTTACGACAAATTCATTTAAGAAAGACAACTTGACGATTCCCATCATCACCTAATCATTAATTCATTTCGCAATACTTTGATTGATTTATGTGAAATCGATTGGGATATGATTAGTTTTGCTTTGTTGCTCATCCATCAGACGACTGAAGATATAGTTGGGTAATTAATCGAATTTATACAAATTAATGAGGTTTTATTAGATATTGTAATTTCATCGTAAACTAGTTTTTTTTCTTTTCCTTTTTTATCAATTAGCCCAATAATTTTTTATTCTACCATTCCATTCTAAAGATAATGTTTAATCTTTGATGCCTAGAAATCCGTAAATAGAATAATATTAATGATCTACTTGTCTTCGGTACATAAACGATTGTGATATCCAAAACTGTAATAGTTGTAGTAGTTGAATATATTACTTTTGACATATTTTCCTTTGAAGATTTAAGTGGAGTGGCGGCCAAATCAAGGTTGATATATTAGGTGTGTTAATTAACAGAACAAACTCGTGTGTGACATAGTAATTAGAATAGTAATTAATATAGTAATTACCATTTTTAATTATTTTAATCCATTCGACGATCACCGAAAGCATTATGCTTATGCACCCCCACATGCACATGTCCACATGCCTATTCCAGACATACAATAGACAATTGTCCCTCTCACATTTAATTGAATATTAAGATCTCAAATACTTTAATTACCATTCACTCGTTTTTTTTTTTATCAACAACAGATTATATTAGGTCACAGTTGGTTGGTTAAGTAGTCAAGTTCCTACATAATATATGCGAGAAGATTTGATCTCTAATTATGCAAATAAACTACTTTAAGTGGACTTACCACTAACCACTAGGCTAATAACCATTTTATACATGGGAAAATTACCAAATGTTTTAGAAAATTTACTAAACATTTTCACATAATTATAGAACAATGGCAATATAATAAGTTCAAAATTTTTTACTCAATAATTTATTTTTATTTTTTACAGTTCATTATTATTAATTAACAAAAATACATAGTTCGGCTCTTATCTACTATAATAATAAATAAAAAACGGATTTTAGAAATGGTTTTTAAAATATATATAGAAGGTTGTCGACCCAATTATTGATAATTTTTTTTCTAAACTATGGATTAAATATTATGAACTAAGTGTTGATAAGAAAAGAGTAAATGAATTGATTAAATCCATCAGCTGCCATTAAAAGCAAATTTATCTATATTCATATAATAGACAAATCATAATTTGTAACTTAATGACATAAGCTGTTTACTATATTAATCACACAATATTTCCTTTTTTAAGAGTATCCTAAATGGAAAGAACATGTTGACCAGAGAGAAAACAAAACTAAATTAGAAGACATAAGGGTAAATATGTCATTTTGCTATAGAAAAAATCTAGATTAGTTGGAACCAGCTTGTGACTCGCACTATAAAAGCCTATTTGCTTTGTGTTTTTCTTGTTACACCGAAACACTTCTCTTGCGTTTCAGCTTCTATTCTCTCATGTTTGTCGTCTTCCTCTGATTCGTGACTCCATAAAAAAATTGCTATTGAAGAAAAAAAAATGCTCCGATCACGGAATTGTGAAATCTCCGCCGTTGCGAACGACGTGGTTCTTTCTTGTCATCTTTCGATTTCTAATCTTAAAGTTTTATTCGTTTTTGAATCCTCGCCATTGAATAATCCGATTAGTCGTTTTCCCGATGAGCTTGTCTGATAAGCGTCGGTGTTTTGCTTCTCCTTCGATCTCTGTGGATTTACGTTATAAATCTTAATCCCTAATTTGATCGTCGTAATTGATTTGAAATCTGCGCGTTCGTTGTATTTCGGAATTATTTTCTTTGTTTTTTTCCAATAAATTTTGAATGGATCAGAAGATTTCGTTTACGGATCATCTTCCTGAAGGTAAATCGTGACTATTCTGTTCTTGATACCTTCTTATTTTGTCTTGCTCTAGTTTTTGAGACTATGCATTGCGGATTTTGGAAACATTGTATTCGAATTATCAGATGGATTTACAAATTCGTTCTTAAATAGAATCAGATCTATCTGTTAGGATTTCTTCTTTTCAATTACATGTCTGTATTTCCATGATTTGAGTTTGTTTTCTGCACGCTTAAAAGTTATTTTGTTTCTAGCGTGATTCATCAATGCTGCATGATACAGGAATAGAAGGAATCTAATTCATATATTCGTTTTTGGAAAATTGAATGAGTTTTCTAAACTTGGCATGAACCTTCACGCAGGGACAATCTCTGCACTTATACAGAAGCAGAACAATGTGCAGCCTTCTGTTATCGTAATTGGCAGTGGAATATCAGGTCTTGCTGCTGCTAGGAATCTCTCTGAAGCATCCTTCAAGGTAAATAATATACGAACTTATTTTTTCTATCATGTAACTTTTATATGAAAAATTTATCTTTGCAAAAACAGGTTTTGATGTTTAATTTTGTTTGTGCAGGTGACTGTTCTCGAATCACGTGATAGGATTGGTGGTCGCATCCATACGGATTATTCCTTTGGCTATCCAGTTGATATGGGAGCTTCATGGTGAGTTTTGATCAACTTGTTTTCAGATTTTGTTTATTCCTCTTTCAAATATTAATCTTATGGATAATTGGAGAAGTTAGGCAATATCAGCAGCCTCTGTTTATTGGAGATTCTGATGTCTGATTTGTAGTATTGTTTGTTTAGAATGTACAGTTTTTCTAAGAAGAATCAGGCAAACTTTTAAAACACACTATCTCTATGAGCCGTCTAACTCTTCCTCAAAACGTGTTCTAGGTTACATGGAGTCTCCGACGAGAACCCTTTGGCTCCCATTATACGCCGTTTGGGGCTGACTTTGTACCGAACTAGTGGGGATGATTCCATCTTGTATGATCATGATCTGGAAAGGTAGCCCTTTTGCTGTTCTTACGTTTCTGTATTTTTGATTTGCTAACTACTGTTGTTTGTGCTAAGATTTAGACCAATATGCTGATCTCTGCTAGGTCTTATGCCTTATGGTTTCACTTGATTCTTTCATCTAACATATATATCAGTCTCACTAGCGCTCTTATCATTTTTAACAAATAAAATGATTGTTTCAAAACTGAATGTACTTGATTAAGCCTGGGAAGAGTCGTAGACTAATTGTAAAAGCCTGTGAATAATAATTTGAAACTTTCCTAAGAAGAATTTGATTTTCTTTTTACAGTTATGGACTTTACGACATGCATGGCATAAAATTCCGCCTCAGTTGGTCATGGAAGTTGGAGATGCATTTAAGAGAATTCTCGAAGAGGTAATCTTTGCTTTTGGTAAAACAAATTTTCTAATCGCCATCCTTTGTCACAAGGGAAGTTGACGCATTCTACTTCCTTGTTTTATTCCAGACGGAGAAAATAAGGGATGAAACTTCTAATGACATGTCAGTTCTTCAAGGAATATCTATCGTTTTGGATAGAAAATCCAGAACTAAGGTACCAATTGCAGTCACAATGCATTAAGTGGCATTATTACTTTTCAACTTTTTACATCTATTATAACCCTTTGCTGTTTTCTTTCTACTATCTAGACTAGAAGGGATCGCCTACGAAGTTTTACAGTGGTACATATGCAGGATGGAGGCATGGTTTGCTGTAGATGCAAATTTGATATCACTAAAATGTTGGGATCAGGCAAGCAAACAAATACCTTCTTGTTTTCATGATGATTTATTACCAAAGTGTTTTAGTCTTTATTGACAGGCAGAAAGCTTGTCAGGAAACCAGGAAAACTGAAAGTATTTATTTGTTGTGCAGGATGAATGCCTTTCAGGTGGTCATGGTCTAATGGTGCAGGGTTATGAGCCAGTGATCAGAACAATAGCTAAAGACCTTGACATTCGCTTGAACCATAGGTATTGTTACTAAACAAACATTGATAAAACATCTATATTGACTAAATTATCATTTAAGTGACAATAGTCCCGACAAAATATGATATTCAGCTAATTTTCTATCTAAATCATGTAATTTTCACACAGGGTTACTCAAGTAACTAGAACAATCTAATAACAAGGTGGTGGTCGCTGTTGAAGGTGGAACCAATTTTGTTGCTGATGCTGTTATTATTACGGTTCCCATTGGTGTCCTCAAGGCAAACCTTATTCAATTTGAGCCAGAGCTCCCACCATGGAAGACCTCTGCTATATCGGATCTCGGAGTAGGAAATGAGAACAAGATTGCCCTGAGGTTTGAAAAAGTGTTTTGGCCCAATGTGGAGTTCCTGGGGATGGTGGCACCGACTTCCTACTCTTGTGGCTATTTTCTGAATCTTCACAAGGCAACAGGCCATCCAGTGCTTGTTTATATGGCTGCAGGCAATCTAGCACAAGACTTAGAAAAGCTATCTGATGAAGCTACCGCAAATTTCGTGATGCTGCAACTTAAGAAAATGTTTCCTGACGCTCCTGACCCGGTAAGCAATAATCAAATCTTGAACTCCATAGCTTCCTTAGATACTATCCTTACGGTACAATGTAGATAACATCTCGATTGGTTGGAACAAAAACAGGCTCAATACCTTGTGACACGATGGGGAACGGATCTAAACACATTAGGATGTTATGCATATGACGTAGTTGAATGCCGGAAGATCTGTACACGAGGCTAGGTGAGCCTGTAGATAACATATTCTTTGGAGGAGAAGCTGTTAACGTCGAACATCAAGGATCGGCTCACGGAGCCTTCTTAGCCGGAGTTTTCAGCCTCCCAGAATTGTCAAAGGTATATCTTTGAACGACTTGGAGCTTGGGAGAAACTCAAACTTGTTTCTCTGATGAGAAACAGTGATGTCCTCGAAACTGCAACTGTGCCTCTCCAAATCTCCAGGATGTGATTTTGATTGAATTACATCTTCTTTAACTCGAGACAAACCAATGTTTCCAATTTGTTTTTCTCAATCTGAAATACCAAATAAAGAAGCATTCCCAATTTTGAATGTGAAGTCTTTGTTTTTCGTTGTGAACTGTTCCATGTAATAATAATTAAGAACAATCGTGTTAAATTACATGTTACCTATAATAATTCTCATGTGCAAAACGTTTCTTCTTAATTATTTGGATCTCAAGTGAGGCAAATAATGACTTTATAATGTTACAAATCTTAGATTAATTCGATTTGCTTTTTAAAATGTGACCACAAAAAAAAAACAAGGGTTTTATAGTTAACGTTGCTATTCTTCAAATAGCTTTTTTTTGGGCTTACGAGAGAGAGAGATTTTTGATAATTAAGGCCCAAAAATAATTGACTTAAAAACATATTTTAAACCCAAACATTAAAGCTCATAAGATATTTGAAAATAGAGAAAGAAATTTCAGCCATAGAAAATAATGGCAAGGAGACTGCAACGAATTTCCAAGTGATGAGAGTTGTAGAAAGAATCAATTTTAGGTTTCAGGGGTATAATTTGTACCGTTATATATATATATATATATATTTGCTTCCATTGCACCACATTTTCTAATGGAGAATATTTGTGACCAAACTTAATTGTTGAAATTGAAAGTTAACCCAAGTTTTAACTATTTTTGTCATGTAATGAAATTTTCTTTGAAGCAAAAAGTAAAAACGACTGTTTGTAAAAGTGCAAAATATTTATTTTAGTACATTTATTGAAACAATGAAAAATTAAAGTGGAGAATATGAATGGTCAAAACAATTAAATTAGAATTAATTTTGCATCGAATATAGATTTGCTTCTTTTTTCCCATTGTTAAACTTTTAATTAGGATTTTAAGTGAGGGATAAAACAACGATTTTATAATTTTGGTTTAGTAGAAGCCTGATGTTTTTTGTGTTGTTATAGTTTAATCATGAGATATAACTGTTATGGTCTGGTGAACAATTAGATTGATTCGAATTGCTTTAACAAATGTGATGATAATTCTAAATTCTGTTACATCAAAAAAGGAAAAAAAACATTCTAACCCAATACCTAACCGGCTAAAACTTAAGATCAAGATTACATTTTAAACCAAATAGAGCCGGTCTAAATTGTGCATGGGATCATGGTTAAACAAACTCAATCTTAAGGTGTGGCAAATGGTACGTATGTTCGTATTAAAGATGTATGCAACAAAATAGAAAGTCTTAGAAGTCGTCAAGCCTTTTGGGCTTTGATTTATCACACATTATCTATCCTTTTAAACCTTAAGGTTGTCTTTATATTTTTTTTGTCAACGGTAAATAATATATTGAGCCACAACTGGCCGGTAAAATAACCAAATTTCTATATAATGTAGGTGAGGGACTTGATTTCATATTATGCAAATGAGCTGCCTTAAGTGAATTTACCGTTGACCACTAGAATAAGAACCATTTGCAGATCGTAAAAAAGGAAGAAAAGAAAAGAATGAGACTTTATCTATGTAATTTTAATCCTATACATGTAAAATGGGATTTTTTTAGTCATAAGTAACTTTAATCCTTTCGCACATGTCTATGTAGAGGATAATATTCAGCATTATCTCTTTTAGATCTCAACAAATTTTAGTTTAGTTGTCACATCCAATTCAAAGTTGAAAGTAATAAAATTATATGCGGTCTATAATGTAGTAAAGATGAGAGCGAGATATAGTTGACATTATTGAAGTATCTATAAAGATAAAGAATCGTTTTGTGTGTGTGTAGGATTAACATTTAACAAGATTCAATCCCAATCCAAATTTAATATTTTATTTTTTTGTTGAAATGTTAAATTTATTAATCAACAAAAAAATGAGGTTATTTACAAACAACTTGAACGGTGCAAAGAATAAATAATGGTAATAAAAGAATTTATAGTCTTTATAGTCTCAAACCATCGTCTAAGCAATTCTTCAAGCTTGTGAGGACTCACAAATCACTTTGTCAATCGGGTGAGTCCAGTTTGCCTTGAACCCGTAAGTTGCGTTCATGCTAGATATAGGTCTTGTTCGTTTGCTGGTCGCTGGCGACCACGACCAAAACATGTTCGTTTCATGGTCGCTGGTTCAGCGATCGGTCGCAGCAACCAGTCGCCAGCGACCAGTCGCCAGCGACTATCGATTACAATTTTTGATCGCTATTTTTTTTAGTAATCTGCGACGACTAAAATCTAAAGTTACTAATTTACCCTCAGTTTTAGTCGCAGCGACTGTCAAACGAACAAAAAATTATTTTTTTGGTCGCGGTCGCTGGTCGCAGTCGCCAGTGACCAACAAACGAACAAAACCATAGTAAACTGATGCTTCAAACATAATTCTGAGTAGGACATAATCCATGTGTGAGAACCGATTAGTCACAAGAGTGGAGAGTGTGTTGTCCCAAATTCTATATTGCATCATCTGGATTGGTGATTTAAAACCAAATTCTCTAGTAGAAAAATTTGTTAGGTAATATTAACAATTTGATCAAACTTATATCTCCGATAAAGAATAAATTTTATAATTTTTATAAATCTAACTGATTATTTTATGAGTAATACAATTCACTAGATTTACAACGTATTAATTTAATTTTACTTCGGTAGAACAAGATATTTTTCATGTTTTTTTTTCAATATTTTTTTGGTAAAATTATACCACAATTAGTCGATCTATTAGTTAAAGTCCTATATAATATAAACGGTAAGACTTAATTCATGATTGTGCAAGTGTATTTGCTTTTATGGGACCTATCACTGACCATTGAATATTTTACATGTCTAATTCACTAATTCTTATGATGTAAGTTTTAGTTTTATCAGGATTTATTATATTAGTCAAATGAAAGAAAAGACTTGTCTGAGAAAGAAGATGAAAAGTCAAGACTTTATTCGTATAGTTATAGATTTTGAGAAAGATTTATCTTTCTTTGGTCGTTGTAGAATTATTTGTATAAATTTTTGATAAAGTAACAAAAAAATTCTGTATAAAGAATATAAGGTCGGGAAAATTGTTTTTGGTAACTAAATGTCCATCTATGTTTATCTTTTCTATTAGAATTTAAATAAAAAAGGTTGTGTAGTTCTGCATGATAATATTTAAAATTATAATTACAAATCTAAAAAATTTATCAATTTATAATCAATATAACATTATAAAACTAAAATATTAAATAATTTAATAAGTTGTGATTTTTAAAACTGTTTTAAAAAAAATATTTTGATTAAAAAATTAGTTAAAAAATTCGGATAACCCGAACCCGACCCGAAATTTGATACCCGAACCCAACCCAAACCCAAAATTTAATATCCGAATCCGACCCAGACCCGCAAAAAATAACCGATCGGGTCTTAGTTTGGTAAACTCGAAATACCCGAAACCCGAAAGATCTGACCCGATCGAGTCTGGGTACCTGAATGCTTAGGCATGGTACAGGTGGATCACATATAGTGAAACTTTTTTATTTGTGAAGTTGATAATCAAGAGTTCATGAATTAAATATTCATAAGAATATACCATATATGATATGGTTATGCAGATATAAATGTTATTGATAAGTAATTATATAGCAACAATATATTATTCCAAGACAAAAAAAGAAAAGAAAACAACAGCCAAGCTTCTAGGTAAGACTAGAAGGAAGAACCAAACAAATGTTTCTTTATATTTTGTTGTGAATTAGAAATATAATATATGATTCGTGATTTATTTTGCTCATCAAGGATGTCTACGAGCTCGTCTTTTTGGGCGTCTACAAGGCTTCCTTGTTGCTTGAACATCATTAATATTACCTCTGCAGGTTCGAGAGGGAGGAATGTACCCCGTACGAAAGTGAACTAGTTGACACAGATAAATATGTCAAATATTATACAAATCACTCAAAATGCTACTCTTACAAACGAATTATCATTTCTAGTACTATTTACCATCATATCCAATTAAAATTTCATTATTAAAACAAATTCATATTCATATATTCAATACTGAATAAGGAATGGTTCTAATCAACTAGTACTTACAAATAATAGAACTAGTAATACATATAATTTTGTAAAAAAATCTAAAATCATTAAATTTACCTTCTAATAAATCTCCTTAAACTCTTGGTTTTGCAAGACTAAAGTATATAAATAGATACTTACCTACGTGACGAAGTCTAGCCTCAGTGACTTGAACATAAAAAGATACACAGAGAAGCATAAGCAACAAACTTAGAAGAAGAGAGGCTTTTGTTTTCTTTATGTCCATTTCTCCTTCATCTAATCACATCTCGACCTCTTTGATTTGTTTATATAGAATACTGAAATCGGGGGAGATAAGAAAAGCATATATTACATCTCAAATTCAACAATCAAACGTATATTCAATAATAAATGTCAATTTTTCAACAATTATATGTTTGCTTACCTTAACACGGTTTTGTGTACAATAATAAACTCAACAATATTTAGTTTAGTTTAAATCCAGTAAAAGATATCATGTAATTGATACATTCTCATAGTTTCATGATCCAATGATTTATCAGCTAGAATTTATTTCACATTTAGATGTTTATGCATCATTCGGAAGTTTCTTTTTCTTAAAACTGGTCAACATTACTTATCCAAAAAAACTGGTCAAAAGATTTGGATTTTTATTTATGTTAGGGATCAGACGACCACACATAATTTGTTTTGGTTAAAAATCTTACATGTTATTACTAGCTTTAAGGTAGTCTATATACCAAACACGATTCTATTTTTTTTATCAACGACATATTATATTGGACCACAGCTAACCGGTCCAGTAGGCGAATTCCTACATAATGTAGATGGGGGACTCGATCCGCCGACCACTAGGTTAATAACCATTTGCAAACACGACTCTATTTAAAAATGGATTTGGTGCAAATTTGGAAATAAAAAACCACTATTATATAGATATTTTTCATCTTTGATTTTTCCCTAAAATATTTGGGCCGTAAATATGAAAGAAATTTCTTATTTTGGACATAGACCTTGTGCAAAAGCACTTGTTGCACACCTAAAGAGCTGATCTATACTAAATAAACAAGAAATAAATAAAAAGAAATTTGACTCTAAATTTATTATTCTCTGCGAATTAGACATTTGAATAAAATCATATATTAAAATGTTAATCTATGTTAACAAACTACTGACTTCATATTAAATTTCACACAATGTATTAATTAACGTGGTTAACAGAGTCTCTAAAATTACTTATGGGCAAGGTGAATTAGCCCATTCAGCAAACAGTTAAGATTAAAATTGGATACAATTAACATTAGAAGTTTAAAGAGTGTAACCCCCCAAGTTAGTGGTTTTTTCTTTATACATTTTTCCATATTATTTAAACTAATTATATATCTTTTTCAGAAAGATGTCCACTTCGATTCTCTTGCTGTTTTTTTTTTTGTTTTGTTATAAGGCATAATTACCATGCCTTTGTTTGTATCTACTTTATATATGATCTTGTCACTATGCGCAAAAGTTGTGAGAGGTCATATATTATCCAGCTCGAAAGAGTTCAAATTTCTTTACAATAAATAAACACACACAAACTAAGAATGTTTTTTATTGAACCACAAACCCCAACGAAACACATACGAATTGATGAATAATCATATCACTTCAAAGCCTGGAAATAACGTTATAATTAAAACCACGTCGATGAACTTTCTTGGAACCGTTATGTCATCGACGACCAAACCTTTTGCAATGTTTCTCAACTTAGGCTTAAGAATTTTCCCGTTCCCATTCTTCGGCAAATCTTCCAAGAACACAATCTTTCTCGGACACATAAAATGAGGCATATTCTCACGGCAATACTTAATCAAACTTCCTTCTGATTCCTCTTCACGATCTTCTTCATTACTTTTACTCTTTTTAAGAACAACAAATGCACACGGAATCTCACCCCATCGAGGGTGAGGCATGGCCACAACCGTGGTCTCGAGGACTTCCTTATGCTTGTAAAATATACTCTCGACCTCAATACTACTGATGTTTTCATCTCCTGAGATAATAATGTCTTTGGATCGATCTTTAATCTCTATGTAACCGTCTGGATAAATCACACCTATATCTCCTGTGTTGAACCATCCCTCTTTAAAGGCTTCAGATGTTGCTTTAGGGTTTTTGAAATACTCTTTCATTATGCTGAATCCTTGAATCTCTCCCATTGTATTTCCGTCGCATGGGACACTCTCCATCGTTTTAGTGTTCTTCAGTCAACGTCGGCTAGGGTTATGCTACTTACTCCTTGCCATGCTTTTAGCTTCATCTGTTGATGCTTTGGTAATCTATTTTCACAATTTTGTGATATAATTTTCATATTAATTTTGTGATATTTAACATGGATTTTTTTACAAAAATTTCTTCAACATATACAATTATATAATGGTGACTTATTATTACCTGTTCTATTCGTCTTGCCACTCACAAGAGAGAACCAGACCTGCGGCTTCAGTAAGTCCATAGCAGTGTATCACCTCCAACCCTAACCACTGCATTTTCTCAAGAAGTGCAGCTGGTGGGGCTGAACCACCAGTTAGTACCCGAATAGGCCGGAGCTCACGTGACTGATTGGTATTGGAATTTTATCTCTTCTGGGATTAGGATCGGACAACTACAGAAGTTATTCTGTTTCTCTCTTAGAATAAAAACTCCCTTCTCTGGTTCCTCTCTGGTTTTCACGTTTTTGAAGAAGAAGAAAAATCTCTCTCTCTTTTCCTATTGGTCGTTAAAACAGATTTTCTCTCTCTAATTTTTGTTTCAGGCTTTCCCTTCTTTATTTTGAAAACCAAAACATATATTTTATTAATTACCAACAAGGGTATATATATTTTACAACATACCTATTCACTAAAGGTTATGTCTTCTAAGAGACATCCTTAAACCTAAATACACAATCTTACAAACAAACACAACCACTCGATTGTACCTATTCATACACACCTATTCGATTAAACAAACTAATACATGAATCTTATAGTTTATACGAAATCCTAAAGTTGTTTAATGATATATGATGAAGACTTGATCATATTCCAACAATTGGTTCGTTCTCCATCTAAGAGAATTCTAAAGACCGTAGGAACACAAGACATGTGCGCCACGCCATGTAAATCTATGTTCTTATAGATCTCTAAGGCAGTCACATTTCGGATCAATTTATTGGTCCCACCACGTGCAGCCACAGACCACGTCTACCCCATCCATTGACATGAAACATTGGAAGGGTCCAGAGGTAGACTGGGAAAATCCCCATTTACCAGCTAATAATCGAGCTCAAAGTGCTCAAGTAGGCTCCTCGGTGGCTAATCACCACACCTTTTGGGTCCGACGTCGTGCCAGAAGTGTAGTTCAAGGAGATAGGATCATTCTCGTTGTGGACACGGAACGTACTTGTGGATTGCAAGAGCGTAAGATCTCCTTTACGGATGAGATCCTCGTAGTCTAAGTCGATGGATGAATCGTCAAAGGGTAGGAGACAGAGGACTTCTCGGATCAAAGGAGCAAACTCGTGGTCGACGAATAAGATCTTTGGCTGAGCGTTGCGGAGAATGACGACAATGTTCTCAGCGTCGAGACGTGTGTTGATAGGATTAAGTATGGCTCCAGTCATGGGAACGCCAAAATGCATCTCGTACATGGCAGGTACATTTGGGGCCAAAACCGAGACATTCAGTATCGGTATAATAACCACCATCTTAAACAACGTAAGGTTGGAACAAGCTATATATCTAATGAACAAAAGCCAAAGTCGTATATAACGAAAAGAAGGTTAAGGAAAAAGTAATACGACGTCGTTTCTGAAGATGTTAAGAGAGAGGAGAGAAGCAGCAAGACGACAGCAACGGTAATAGGTCTGAGGCCAAGTGAAACGAGTTTGTCCATAGATTATGGAACATCGATTAGGATAACACTCAGAGGCTCTCTTTAAGAACAATATTGGCGTTAGAGGAACGTTGTTTGCTTCACATAACACCAGATCGTCCATTTTGTATGTTTATGTGTGTGAGAGAATATGGATGTGCAAATCCATATTATATATAGACATTGATAGAGCCATCAAAAAAATAATTGATAAATAAATATTTTTTTATAAAGCTATTCAATTTATGCCTAAAGTTTTGGACGCTTTCACAGAAAACATCTAAAGCTTAGGAAAGTACATATAAGGTTAAATTATGTGTCAAAGAAGATACATATATACTGTAACATCAAAAAGAAAAATTTAAAAATATATTTTTTCGAAAAAGATAGTTGTAAAATTAATCCACTGATTTGAGTCAACTGCAAAATTAACCCCTATTTTTCAATTTTTTTCATTCGAACATTAGTTTTCGACTATTTTCGGTTTTGCCATTAACTTTTTTTTTAATTAAAAAACCATCAAACATAAAAAGACTAAAATACTAATCAAATTTCAACTATTTACAAAACTGCCACTTTCTTCAATTCTTTCACCCACCATTACCAACCAAAATTGAAGCTCTATATGCATTATTACCAACCAATTTCGACTTCATTATGTTTTCTCACCATGTCTAACCTCACAATCTCTCATTCTCTCTTTGATTCTATCTAAAAAGCTCAGTAATTTCGTTTTATATTCTTTTGGAATTCCTAATCTTTCATTTCGTTGCTATTTGAAGCTAAGAGTAATGATTTAATGTTTAGTTTAACTTTCTAGGCATTGAAAAAAGGTAAACATGATCTTAACTCAAATCTATCTAAGTGCTTGCAGATTTTGAAAATTTACTTTGAGTATACTTCAAAAGAAGTCTGATTCTATACACATAGTCTGTTAGTCAACCCATAAGTTAGTTTTGCACACATTTTAC
>JAKUCM010005709.1:0-30649 GCA_023374145.1 Lepidium sativum
TTTGGGACAACAAATTAATTTTGCTAAGTCATCTATTCAATTTGGCCCTGCAGTACCGCATTCCTGTCAGTTGGAACTTCATAGGATTTTAGGAATCACTAAAACAGGAGGGATGGGTTCATATCTAGGGTTGCCAGAGAATATGGGAGGCGCAAAAAACAAAATTTTTGCCTTTGTTTACAAGAAGCTCCAGGAGCGGGTAAATAATTGGTCGGCTAAATTCCTGTCGAAAGGGGGCAAGGAAATACTAATCAGATCAGTACTGACAGCATTACCAACCTACGTAATGGCCTGTTTTCGTTTACCTAAAGGGATAATACAAAAGTTGTCCTCTGCCATAGCCAATTTTTGGTGGGCAAATAATCAGACTTCAAGAGGTATTCATTGGAAGAAATGGCAAAGGCTTTGTCGCCCAAAGTCAGAAGGAGGTTTAGGCTTTCGAACTCTAGAAGACTTTAATACGGCACTTCTAGTGAAACAATTATGGAGATTAATTGAATGTCCCACTTCGTTGTTTGCAAGAGTGATGAAAGGATGATATTATAATGATTGTCCTCTCGGGGCCAAAAACACAGCTACCCCATCATATGGCTGGAGGAGTATTATATCTGCGAAATCATTACACTCTAAGGGGATTATTAAACGAATTGGGGATGGTAAATCCATCAGAATTTGGGAGGATCCATGGATCCCCGATGGTACCCCTCGTTCGGCTAAGGTAACTTGCCCTCCTTTATTTCCTGACATGACAGTGGACCAATTTATCGATAATAATACACGCACGTGGAAGGAGACACTGGTACTACAATATTTTGACCCGGTGGATTCCCAATTGATATTTGGTTTACCGATTCCTAGGACACCACGTCCTGACTATTGGGATTGGCATTTCCATAAGACGGGTAGGTACATAGTTAAGTCGGGCTACCGACTTGCAGAATTTCATAACTTCACTAACAATAGACGATTTGGCCCAGATTTTCAAGGTCTAATTTCTAAAATCTGGCAACTGGATTGTCCGGCTAAAATCAAACATTTCATATGGCAATCTCTTACAGGCTATGTAGCAGTGAACCACAATCTCACAACTCGAGGTATCAAATGTGACACACAGTGTACACGGTGTGGCAAAGATCCGAAAACGATAAATCATGCTATTTTTGAGTGCCCGCCATCGCTACAAGCTTGGGCCCTTTCACCAATTCCATTGGCCATGTCCTGGTTTCCGACTACAGCCATCTGGCATAATCTGGATTATCTTTTGTGGCGTATGCCCAACTCTGAAGATACAAAGTTTTATCCTTGGCTGATTTGGAACATTTGGAAAGCAAGAAACGAGAACTGCTTTTCCAATGTGACTACGAATACTCAAAATCTATTTCTTCAAGCCAGATTGGACTATCAGGAATGGTCTTTGGCTAGGAACGCAACTAAGGGAGCCAAATCGGTTTATCACGAATCCAAGGCCCAGTCAAAGTCTCCGTTCTTTTACCCTTCCACATCTCATCACAGGTTCACTGGATACAAATGCCTAGTGGACGCTTCCTGAAAAATTACAGACTGTAAAACCGGTTTGGGTTGGTTCTGTTTTCCGGATTCGGTGGAAGGAGGAAGCTCGGGGGCCCGTGGAGTTCACTGTTGTCTATCCGCTCTTCATTCAGAGATAGAAGCAGTTCTGTGGGCATTGGAATCTATGGTGAAGCTCCACATTACAGAGGTAGAGGTACTGACAGATTGTGAGACGGTTATAACGATTCTCAAGCATCCAAAGGAGTGGCCAGCTTTCCTTCCTTATCACGAGGATATCACCAGGCTAAGTTCTTTGTTTTCCTTTCTCGCATTATCTGTTGTTCCACGTCAATTGAACTACAAGACAAATTTTCTGGCTCGACAAGGTAGAGAATTTGCTTTGGATTATTTGTAACTTTTTAATCCGTAATAATATCATGCCGTTGACAAAAAAAAAAAAAAAAGAACACACAAAAAGCTAACAAGGAGATATTGCAATTATAGTTTACATAATTCTGAGACCTGTTAAATTTTTTTTTAATAAGTTATGTTATTTGAGGATTTTTTTGTCAAACTTAATAAGTTTTAAATTCAAAATTTTGGTGAGGAGCAATATTTTCATGGAAATCAAATTTTAAGTGTAAATTGTTATCCACGCATTCATGTTATATCATAAATACAAATATTAATGTGCTGGAAAAATCTAGATTTGTATTTCTTACAATTTATGTTATTATAAAAAAATGTCAGAAGAAAATATCAATTTTTCTTCTTTTGAACAATTTAATGTATTGTTGAATAGTTTGGTCATAGTTTCTCTGCTCTCTTGTCACACATTGATAACTCCTGTTGCTCTTTTCATTCACACATACATTGTACTGAAACAGATGCATATATATATATATATATTCTGAGCTTTATTTGAGTTTAATAATTAATCATCAAAATTATTGAAAAAGAATAATTTTGGTCTAATGGTTTATATTAAGAAAGAAGTCATGAATTCAAATATACTTGAGAAAAAAGAATTACGTTTTAAATATATATGATATTGTCAACGGTTTATACAAAGTACCAAAAAATACTACCAATCAAATATTCAGAATTTACCGTGTATATAAAAATTATAAATGTCAAAAAAACCAGTAAGATTCTTAAAAAATATGATCACATGCTGTCATTATCAGAATTAGTTAGTACATTTAACATTTGCAAAAACTTGTAATGAATTCTTGAGTTTATTCAATGATAAATTGCATGATTTATTTTGAATGCACCTCAATAAAAATTTGCAAGGCCTATATTTTGTTTTGTCAATAACGAATTATATTAAACCATAATTGACCAGTTTAATAGTCAAATTCTTACATAATGTAGGTGGGTAACTCGATTCTTAATTGTACAAATGAAATGTTTTAAGTGGACTTACTTAAATATCATATACATTAATAACATAATTTTGAATAATGAACCTAAAAACCTCTCTTCGATTTAAGGGTATATAAAATTTTACAATTATTTTAGAATTGTTTAGTCTTTTTTTTTTGTTAAAACACTTTTTGGTCTAGAAAACCTATATTTTATTGTCAAGAAGACATGTTAAATCATTACTCACCTCGAGCATCCTGCTTGGCACTCTGTGTTCTTTAACTCTCATTGTCATTTAATAATTCGTGAATCTAATAACTTTACTTTCTGTCGTATAATTTGGTTTCATTTGGCCAGCAGCACAGATGATTCAACAACGTTGTTGTCACTTTACAAATTTTCAATACTTCAGGACCAAACCTCTTATTTACAGTAATATGAACGGCATTTAAAATCTACTAAATAATTGACAACAAAAATTGGTTTAATTTGTTTTATTGTTAAGTGATATTTTAGCAGACCATAATTAAACATCACGTTAGAAAAAGTATAAGATTAGTTTGATAAAGAAAAGAATAAGATTATAACTAATGATCAATTCTCAAATCTAACCAGTTAAAAGTGTCTTGCATACTAATTATATAAATCTTTCAATACTCCTGTAACCACAAAGTCTGTGATTGGTTTACTTTAACCCAATCATATCGTATATATATATCAGATAACACGTTTTAAGAATGAATGGCCTCAAGTTTATTTTTTTGGTCGGAATGATGAAGAGTTTATTGGTGACAGTGTTGAGATGTTGATATTATAATATACACTTATAAAGCCAAAAATAAAACTTTGCATATAAAAGCAACAATTCGAAGGCATGAGTGAATGAGCAGCTTAGAAGTTAGTCCAATGATTTTCATATCAATGTCTAGTCCCATCTCTTTTTAGTACCGGCTTGTTTTTTATTGTTTGTTTAAAAATATTGAGTAGGACAACAATCTATTGATACTGAAAATCAAACATATAGATACTGAACAAACCAATATATTTATTTATTTGTTGGCAATTACAAACACCTTGTTCACAACGTTGTTTTCAATCAACCTAACTAAGATGGTTTAGTGGTAATTGGACCAGGAGATCGAAAACGCTGAAATATATCATTTCTCCGTTTCGATTTTCGCAAGAAACTATATTTCCTACTTTGACCATCAAGACTTTCAAATCATTTAGGTGTAAAGATTTCAATAAGAAACTATATCATTGGGAAATGTTACAGATCCTTATAATGATACAACTTTCATAAAAAATATTATTGGCCATGTCCAAGAACAAAGATCAAAAATAGAAAAACATGCACAAACTGATTGATGAATGTTATGATGAAATTATTACATATCTTTGTCTGCTCTAGAAACTACCACTGTCCTTTATCTTCCTCTCTCGTCTTTTTCTTTTACTATACTTCTCATTTTGCTTGTTCCCTATAATATCTAGAGTGAATATGGTACTACTTGTTTTCATTTTATTTGTTACTAAGATTATACCATGTCATGATGTAAGGTTTGATTATTTTTCTAACCGTGTTTTTAAACCCATGTTGCTATTTGAAAAATTATTTTTAAGAAATTGTTATAGAGGTTTGAAACCGAACCAAAATCAACCAGAACTAGAGGAACCGAACCCGGCAAAATATTCCAATAGATCATAATGTATCTGAAAAACCAAACCAAAACCAAATAGAAACCAAATAAATAACCAAATTTTAGCTTTTTAGAGTTTTATTATTAAATCTTTTTAATTTTGAATTTTTATATATAAGTATCAGAATCCGAACTCGATATATACCGAACTGAACTCTATCCAAAAAATAATATATTCGAATAAGTCTTGAAAAATAAAATATCAAATTAGATGAACCAAATCTAACAATATATTATAATGGCCTAAATCTATGTATCCGAAAAATTGAATCCAAAATCGAAACAATAACCGAACTGTACCCGGTATATTTTTATTAATTTTTAGCCTCTCTATTTAATTCTTATTAATTATGAATGTTTATATAAAAATTTATAAATAAACCTATCTCAAGCCCATATTTTTGAATAACACGTACTACTAAGTGTATTTTTTAGAAATTTTTATTTAAATTATTAAAAGTTTAAATTTTTATATTTTACACTTTTAAAATTTATTATAAACTATATATTAGTTTTATTCCAAAGATTATAACACATTTAAAATGAAAGTGGTTTCCATTTTTATATATAAGATATAATTAAATATTTTATCATTTACCTTTAGTTTTACGTCGTTTATATATAATAGAACTGAACCCGAGTCAAAGTCAATATTGTTTCAATTTCGAATTTAATAAACCAAAAATCAACGTGAAAAGCATTATACATAGATCAATATATTATTAAAGTGAACAAAATCAGAAGAAGAGTTGTGACATGGAAAACTCAGAAGAAGAATATAAACTGAAATTTGTTTTGAAAACATACACAGTCAATGAATCCAAAACTGCTAGTGAATTGTGAGTGTGAATTTACTGGTGAGAGTGAAACAATCATCGATGTAAAACATCAGATTGAAGCTCTAACAGCGTTTTTCTAGAAGAAGTTATTAGGAATTAATGGATTTTAATTAAATAAAAATGAATTACTAAGTTTAGAATTGTTTTTTATTTAGAGACGTAAAATTTTTTTAAGAGACGCCTACGTGCCAGTTAGTTATTGAATGTAGGATTTTTTCTGAAAAAAAGGTTACCACACGCGACACTTCTTCTTATTTTGTGTTTTCCCGAAAACTTTTTTGTTCCTTCTTCTTTGGTGGTGATGAACGCGACATCTCTCAGATCGACGGTGAGACATGCCTAAATCTTCATCTTGATGGCTGCGTGTGAGCTTCGGAGGCAGCGAGTCAGCAAATCAGACCGTCGCTTTCACCAATTAGTGAATTAGTTCACCAGATCTGAGAGTATATTGATGAAATTGGAGGGATTCTTTCACAAATCGTTGGATTTTCTTCTTTTCTAAACAGTAAGGTGCGATTGTGTAAACTTTTACTAGTTATAGTTGTTTAATTTTTGATGTTAGGGTTGTTTGATTTTCAAAAGTAGGATTCTTTGATTTTCAAAAAATTAGTGTTCTTTCTTGTTAATTAAATTAGGTTTTTTGGTTATTAGTTGTTGAATAGTGTCAATCGCTATCAATAAAGTTTATTAGTTATAAATTAGGGTTTAGTCAAATTAGGATTTAAGATTATAAGTTAGAGATTGATGTCAGCTGGTACGAATTAGGGTATTTGGTTATAAATTAAGGTTCTTTGTTGTTACAGAAATTATAATTTACAGTTATAAGTTAAAGATTGATAAATTCAGTAATTTATTTGTTGTACTAATTTTGGTGAAAGTTTTATTTTCTTGGTTTCACGTGTGATCTTATAACTTGTCTCATGTTTGCAGACAATTCTTCAAGCAAGTAATGGTAAGTATTTTCATTAATATACATAATTTTTGAAGGTTTAACTAAAATAGTCTTTTAGAAAGAAAAAAAAATGGAATTAGTTTTTTAGAATTGAGTGGATAAATGCTGAAACTCTATGTAAGATTAGGTGTTCACTAATGATAAATGGAAATCGACAACGTAATCTAAAATTATAGGAAAATGTATTGTTTCTTTCTCAGGTTGTTGTTGTTGCAAAGTCATCAAGCTTTGTGTTCATGGTTCCAAAATCGTTAAACTGTGAAGGTCACAGAAAAATATTGACTAAGGAAATTTGGAGCAATGGCTCGACCTCTAAACAAAATATCTCCACAAATAAAATTCATTTTGATTAATAATCTCCCTTTGTATGCTTCTACTTGCTTGTGAATTGAATAATGATCTCTAACTAAAACGATTTTGAGAAGTTAGAATCTCAGCTCACAACTCATTTAAAAGGGTTAGTTATGTTTATTCCATTGATTCATCTAATGGTATATTTGAATTGTATTGTGAAATCGAGCTTTTGATATTTGAAATGTATTGTCAATTTTTTTTGATAAGGAAATAGAATGGAATAGAAATGCTATACTTACTGAGTTTTGGTACTGAGTTCGTGTATTAATGAAAGGTATAGAATGATTAACATGCACTTTTAATGCTTGTCTTAGTTGATTGTTTTAACATCATTTTATTATTTTTTGTTATTTGCATATTATAGAGAATATGATTCACTTAACAAGGGTAAGCAACCACTTGTAATATTCTGTCGACATAACGTCCAAGAAACCACTGAAATATTTAGAGAAAATTTGAATGTTTTAAATTTTAAGAATGCAAATATTTATGTTTATATAAAATTAATGTTTATAAATTTTTATTTAAAAAGTTTTACAACTAAAAAAGACTTTTTTAAAGAAAAAAATTCCAAATGAGGCATTAAAACTCAAAAAAAAAAGTTAAAACCCATACTAAAATTTTAAACTTTTAAAAAATTATAATCTACTTTACAAAAATGTTAAGAATCCCTACTAAGTTTTTGGAGGTGGTTTTAGCATCCCAACATTGACCCAATTATTTGTTGGAATACACTGTAGGACAAAATTATTGGATCAACTTGATATGATATAAAATGGGCCCTAATTTTGTTTGTAAATTAATAATACATGGCCCAAAAGAAATAAAGAAATGGGTTTATAGATAAACAAAAAGAAGAGGAGATAATATTGATGGGTTGGCTACAAATTCAATTATGAAGAATAAAACCATCCAAAATTAGACATTTTGTGGGCCAACCTCACATTGAACCACTTGCACTTAAAGCTTCTCATGAAGGTCAAGATTCCTTTGAGTATGAATTATCAGCACTTGGAACTGACTTGATGATATACTATTGAGCTGTTACATTATTTAGCACATCATCATCACTGGTTATGAAACCTATAATAAAACCTAACTATTTATTACAAAATTGTTTCTTCATAATTATTGTTGTCATTTTGTTTCTGTTTATTAATGTATTGAAATTTATGTAAAGTTGGAATGTTAGGATCCACTTCATATTATAAAAACTATATAAAATCCATCCATGACTAAGCCGGGATTATTCATTGGTTAACTCAAACCGACCCTTTAATTTAGTTTAGCTTTTTGACTTTGTATTATTAAAATATTTTCCAATAACATTAAGAAGGTCTATTAAATCATGGATTTATTCTAAAAAAGGATTTTATTTTATATTTTAAATATGAAGAAGTTATAAAAATCTGAACTAAAGTTTGTATCAAATTAACTACACTCAGCATTATGCAAAAATATGAGTTCTTATATAAACCTTTGTATTGTAGAATTTTATCAACAATAAAATTCAGAAAAAAAAATCTTGGTTGAAATCGTGTATACTCTTAAGTAATAATTAACAAAAAAAAGTTTGGGTAGACTCTTAATAATTAACAAAATGGAAAAAATTGTGTAGACTCTTAATTGTTAAGAAATTAGTTGTCAGTGGAGAATACTTTCATATAAAATATGATAATTATATAAATACAATAGTCTATATTAAACTTGAGAATAAATATGTGCATCTATTAGATATTTGAATTTGTATTTAAAATTTTATTTAAAAAATAGATATCCAAACAAAACGAATATGGATATAGATAGTAAATTTTGATATCTGCCAACTACAAATACGGATACGGATAATATAAATATTGAAAAAAAATATCCGAATATTCATATTATATTTTTATTTTTGTATTTTTATGTTATTATACTAAAAATCATTTTTTTGTTTTTTTCAATTATCTTTATTGTTTAATATTTATTTTTTCCCAATACTATTTGTTTATATATCTGAATGGATTTTTTTTTTGACATTTTTAGAATAAAAAAAGTTAAAAAAAAATATTGTACGAAAACTAAATACAAATATGTGTCCGCATATACAATTATTTGCAGATATTATAATTTCTTTCACATATATCTGTATTTTGAATATATATTATTTTGTCAACGGTAAATTATATTGGAGCACAACTTGCCGACTCAATAGCTAAATTTCTAGATAATGTATGTGGGGGACTTTGCCAATAAGTTAAGAATCATTTTCTTATTTTGAATATTTATAAATATAAATACAAATATCAAAATAATAGATACAATAGATACAGATATTTTTTAAAGTTCGGATACCCGTATGCTTTATAAGCCTAGTCTATATGTCCAAAAGAAAAGAAGTCGTAGGTCGAAACCAATATTATTTTATTCCTCAGAAGAAGACCAAATATTTTAAAAATAAAAATAAAGTAAACACTTTAAAATAGAAAAATTAGCCTTTAAAAAAATAGTTATTTTATAAATATTGATTTGTCCACGTAACATGCATGAGATTCTGATCATTGAGGTTGACGAAGTTAAGTCTAAACAAATAAAAAGAGTGATACACACGCGCTAGAGAAAGCGCGTGAAGTATCATATTCCTCCCTGTATTTCGCATTTTCCCAACTGGCACAAAGCTTTAGCTGCATTCACACTTACCATTTATTCACACTTTTCTCTCTCTCTCTCTCTCAAACCCTAACTCTCTCTTTCTCTCCTTCTTTGTTTTCCGATGCCGGTACCTGATTCCGACGACGGTGTTCGGACTCTGACGGAGGTTATCTCCTCGCTACTTGAGAGTATTCCCAATCTTCTTAGCTTCAAGTGTAAATGGTCTTCAATTCGCGCCAAACTCTCCGATCTTAAAACTCAGCTTGCTGATTTCTCTGATTTTTCTGGCTTTTCTTCTAACCAGCTCGCTCTAGATCTTCTTGACGCGGTTCGGAAGACTCTAGATGACGCTGTTTCCGTTGCGGCGAGGTGTGAGGGACCAGATTTGGCTGAGGGGAAGCTCAAGACGCAGAGTGAGGTTGACTCAGTCATGGCGAGACTCGACCGACATGTTAAAGATGCTGAGGTTTTGATCAAGAGTGGAGTTCTTCAGGATAACGGTATCGTCGTCTCGGGATTCGCGATTTCATCGAAGAAGGAAGCTGTTCGATTAGAAGCGAGGAATCTGGTTATTAGATTGCAGATCGGTGGAGCAGAATCGAAGAATTCAGCAATTGAGTCGTTGCTTGAATTACTTCAGGAAGATGATAAGAACGTGATGATTTGTGTAGCGCAAGGAGTTGTTCCCGTTCTGGTTCGGTTGCTCGATTCGTGTTCTTTAGGGATGAAGGAGAAGACTGTAGCTGTAATTTCTAGAATTTCTATGGTGGAGAGTAGCAAACATGTGTTAATAGCTGAAGGCTTATCTCTCCTGAATCATCTCCTTCGTGTTCTGGAATCAGGAAGTGGATTCGCAAAAGAGAAGGCTTGTTTTGCTTTACAAGCTCTAAGTCTCTCAAAGGAGAACGCAAGAGCAATTGGTTGCAGAGGTGGAATCTCTTCTCTACTTGAAATTTGTCAAGCGGGAACTCCTGGTTCCCAAGCTTTCGCCGCCGGTGTATTAAGGAATTTAGCTTCATTTGCAGAAACCAAAGAGAATTTCATTGAGGAAAATGCAATTTTCGTTCTTATTTCTATGGTTTCTTCAGGTACGGCTCTTGCTCAAGAGAATGCTATAGGATGTTTAGCTAATTTAACAAGTGGAGATGAGAATTTGATAATATCGATGGTTAGAGAAGGAGGGATTCAATGTTTAAAGAGTTTCTGGGATTCTGTTTCCAATGTTAAGAGTCTTGAGGTAGGAGTTGTGCTTCTAAAGAATTTAGCTTTGTGTCCTATTGTTCGAGAAGTTGTTATCTCTGAAGGGTTTATCCCTCGTTTGGTTCCAATGTTGAGTTGTGGGGTTCTCGGTGTGAGAATTGCAGCTGCAGAGGCTGTTTCTTCACTAGGTTTCAGCTCGAAAACCCGAAAAGAATTGGGTGAAAGCGGATGCATTGGTCCACTGATTGATATGTTAGATGGTAAAGCCATTGAAGAGAAAGAAGCCGCTTCTAAAGCTCTATCTACACTTCTGATATGCACAAGTAACAGAAAGATTTTCAAAAAGAGTGAGAAGGGTATAATCACTCTTGCTCAGCTCTTGGACCCGAAGATTATGAAATTGGATAAGCGATACACTGTCTCTGCTTTGGAACTGCTTGTAACTTCTAAGAAATGCAGGAAACAAGTTGTTGCTGCTGGTGCTTGCTTACATTTACAAAAGCTTGTGGAGATGGATATCGAAGGAGCTAAGAAATTGTCAGAGAATCTTGCCCGGAGTAAGATTTGGGGCGTCTTTACAAGGCCATAGGAGAAACTGCAGATACAATATTAACCTGTATGTAAGCGACTTATCGGTGATTCTGGTTTTTTCTTCTGTTTTCTTTATATGTTGTTTGATGATTGATTGTTCATAAGGCTTGGCTGATTGAAGTAGAGAGTTAATTGCTGATTAGTCTGTAGACAAAAAAACAAAAATAATATCTTTGTAGAGTTTGTAATCATATCAAAGTTTGATTTGATCTTTCAACCTTTTGTTCTTGTCCTCAAAAAATTTCAATAACATGATCTTCTCTCAAGAGTAATGAGACTCTTTCATTATCTGTCATCTGAAAACTAGTTTTGTTGTTTATGTTGAGTTGAATTCTGATGGTATGTCTGTCTGATTTTGCAAACATAGAGGTTTGGTCTGAAAGCACATGGCATTTTTTTTTGTTTATTTTTGTTGGCCCCATATGATTGTTACGGCCGTTAAGTTCTTTGGCACAGCTCAATTATTCTAAACCACCAATCTGAAATCTGCACATGATTTTGTTCCCTTTTGGTTCCTCTCTAACAGACTGTTTTATTACTTTTGCAATATGAACTTCACTTAATAACGCGTCAATGGTGAGAGACGCAACACAACTTGAAAACTTTTTTATCTTCATTTTTATTTGCTCTACAAAATGATTCAGATCTACAATTGATCTTTCTTGCATTTATTTTGTTACATTTCCTGAAAAAGGGTCCTTTAAGATCAAACCATAAAGAGAGCAAATGCGTTTATTGAATAAATACAAGGAAAAGCATAGCAATGTTTACTTGATACTGTATAGTGATTTGAGTTGCTGACTGATCAACCTGCTGCTGTGAATAGCTGATTGAAGCTCTAGATTATCTGACCACCATTGTTCTAGCCCATGTGCCTCGAGAAACTTCTGTTTCCCTTTCGACATCACGAAAAGCTTCGCTGCTGCTTGAGAATTAGCGTTTACAACAGGACCATTGTTCTCCTTATTGTTGTTGTTTGCGTCTCCATTCACAGTTGCTCCATCCTGGTCAGTGTAGTGACAACAGATATAGTCGCTATTGTTCACATATAAATGAGGCACCCATTTTCTCAAATCCACAGGGGATTTCTGATTCTGCCCGTAAATATTTGGTACCCAGTTCCTGAACCCTGAACCATTGCCAGGAGAAATCACTTCTTCGTTGCCAATTGGTACCAGAGGTTCGTTTTTGGGAGGAAGCATTGACATGAGTCTCTTCCAAGCAACACTAGCTTTTTCACCGATGTTTCTTAAGCTCATAGCGACAGATATAGAGGGTGGATTGAACAAATGAGCATCCACAAATAGCCCTTCTTTTGCCAAGGCTTTACCAACTTGTAGAGCAAAACCAGCTCCTAACGAATGGCCCACAATACAGACATTTTTGCTCCCATATCTCTTAGCTACTGATTGCAGCGCCTCTAGAGCGACGTTAAACCTCACAGAACCTTTAAGACTCTCCCAAGCTAAAAACCGCAGATCATCTTCGATGTCACGTCTCATTGTAAGACTCTTTAGTATTGTTCCGCGCAGAGCCAGTACTGCTTTTGGTGCCCCACTGGGTCTGATGACTACCAGATCAGCCATTGCGGCTGCTCTGTCCCATTCAAGAACAGCACCAAATATAGATCCATCTCTCTCGTCAATCAGGGTCTGCGATAACTTGTACTTGAAAGGAATCCACCATTTTGGAGCGAGAGCGTTTTGCTCATTTCTGTTCTCTTGTCTGTCAAGTTCAAGTAAGTATGCTGCTTGAATAAAGCAGGCCATTACTGTTCTCTTGTAGTTAGGGTCTTTCCTACATATCCAGAATATAAACAGACCCAAAGGTTTTAAAACTTGCAAAGACATTAGCATTTCATACTAATTAGATACTTCAACAAAACAAACAAAAACATATTCACTCTCAGATATTGGTCAAGAAATCAAACTAAAAACCTCTCACGTTACATGATTTTTAGAACCATAATGAAGCACAATGCTAGGCTAAGTTTTGCTTGTTCCTTGGTTTCTAAATCAAAGAAGAATTCAGATGCAATTACAAGAGCAAGAAGAGAATCAGAGGACATATTATGACCTTAGCAGCAGAATGTAAGGAGGCCCATTTTTAGAAAGTTATGGATTCTCAAGTGAAGAAACGAAACCCCTAAAATTCTTCCAGAAACAGCATAATATGACGAAGATTATGACAATAAAAGAAAACAAAATTATATTTTTAGATCCCTTCAGATCCAAGAATAAACATAAGGTTTTGCTGCAATGATCGTTCTCAGTATTCAAGTTTATGCCCAAGAAACTTGAGATTGTCTCAAAAATTGACTTCAAATCAACGAAGGGACACAGAAACAGAAACAAAGAAAAAAAAACAGAGCAATTACCAACTGGAATTGATGAGATCTCTCCAGTTAGGAGAAGCTACGTTTCTGGGTCCCGAAACATGAAACGCGTAAGGATGATGATCCTCGTCTTCCTTCACCATCACCGTCTTCGGAGTCGACGGAGAAGAAGTCACTGAAGCTGCCATTAAAGCCACAGATTCAGCAATATCTTCTTCCATCGCCATACAATTCGCCATCATCAATAAAGCTTCTCTGTTTTAGGGTTGTTCTGCGCAACTACAGAGAGAATCCAAGCAAGTGGAGAAATTTGCGTTGAAGTTTTTTTGGGTTAGATTGTGTAATTAATTTGGAAAAGAGAATAATTAAAATGGATTTGAAACGCCTGAGATTTACGGATCTATCAAACGGTCATCTCCTTTTTGTTGTCGGTTTCTTTTTAAATTACGTATTTACCCTTCACTTTTTATGCGAGTGAGGGTTTAGCTTCAGGGGTAAAATAGGTATTAGAGGAGCCAGAATGCAAGCCGCGTATGAGTGTTAGCTTTCAGTATTCTTCACGTTGCGATGATTATAAGGAAAACTTTTATTTAATTTTCTACTCGTTAACTTTATTATACTATAATTTAAACTCATTCTAAAACATATCATTATTTATTTTGGTGCATCATGAATGTAAGTGAGGTAGAGATTCTTCTGTTGATAATTTGGTAAATTTGAAATCATATAATGATCAATTATTCTCCAATATATAGATTCAACAAGCAAATTTAGAAGCAAGTTTATGGGTACAAGCTTAATTAGAGTCTAAATTGAGTGAAATAATGGTAATTTATTTGGTTGACAAAAAAAAGAAGTTAACTTAGGTTATGGTTCCTAAAATATGGTGGCTAGAATTTGGACATTGTTATCAACTATTATAGGTTCTTACCTTAAATTTAATGAGATTTATTAGAGGTTCTTAAGTTTTGTGGGGTTCTAATGGTAGAACCCCACACGAGTCCTATGTATTACACAAATCAAAACAAACCAAAACACATTGTATTATAATGTCAAATATATTACACAAGTTCTTTTATTACAAACGTTCTTAATATTACACAAAATGTATTACACAAGTTCTTGTATTACAAACCATCACATTGTGCTTCTCTTCTTCTTCTCTTCTGTAAACCACATAATCATAATCAAGAACAGAGACATAGTAGCTGATTCTGCAACACATATATACAAAACAGAGACAACAAAACTCACATCAGAATCTACAACACATATTACAAAACACATAGACTGCAAAACAGAGACAACCGCTTTACAAAACACAAACACAGCTTTACAACACACAGAGACAGACACATCAAAACACTGAGATAGACACATGAAAACACATAGACAGACACATTAAACTCCATTCAACATGTCGGTAATGAGCTTGTTTTTGAGAGCCATTTCAATATCCGATAGTGGCTCTGTTTTTGCCAAAAGATTGTCCAACAGTCTGTGTTTTGACAACCTTTATTTTGCGGCTAAATCTTTTCCCGAAACTCTGAGAGCACATTCCCTTCTGCTGCCTTGTTTCCTGTCCTTTTAGCCTTGGCTTTAGAAGCCTTAACACCTTCTGGCCGACCTTGCTCTCCTTCATAGCTAACTGAGGCAGACGTTGATGATTGTGTCGAACAGTCATTGGTATTCCTTCTCTTTGACATTCCCTGGTTTTCATTTTGGCACCACTTTTGATCATGTCGAAGTTCTCTCCAAGCATGCTCGAGAGTGAACTTCTGCTTATGGTCATTGAAGAAAATCTGATGAGCCGTCTTCATTACATCATTCTCGTTTTGACCACTACTTTTTTGAGCTGATGCAGCATCAAAGCACCCCACAAATTTGCAGACACTGTCATTAATCTTTGACCACCTTTGTTTACAATGGCTTGGCTCTCTCTTTTGCAGACCTGCAACCTTAGGACTTGCAGCAAAATAAGCTGCAATCTTCTTCCAGAAGGCTTCCGCTTTTTGCTCATTTCCAATAATAGGGTCTTTACTTGTGTTGAGCCAAGCACTGATGATTACAACATCTTCTGTTGGATTTCACTTCCTTCTCGATCTTCGATCATCAGCTTCATTTGGTGAATCTGGGTCCAATGTTTTCAGGTTGATGTTGACTACTCAGTAATGTTAGGAAACCAGAGGTGGGGTTGTATGAATTCATAGAATCCATCAGAATGTTGGAAGGAGAAGCAAACACAAAATAGAAGCAGAAGCAAACAGAGACAGAAGAACGAATTCGTAGAAGAAGAAGATAGAAGAAGAGTAAAGACAAAGACAGAAGAAGAAGACCCAGAAAAGAAGAGCAGAAGCAAACAGATAAGAAGATAAAAGACGAGTGAAGATAAAGACAGAAGAAGCAGAGAAGAAGAAGCATTTATAGCTAATATCAAGAAGACACAGAAAAGAAGAGCATAAGCAAACAGAGAAGAAGATAGAAGAAGAGTGAAGACAAAGACATAAGAAGAAGAAGACGCAAACAGAGAAGAAGATAGAAGAAAAGTGAAGACAAAGACAGAAGAGGAAGAAGAAGAAGACGCAAATAGAGAAGAAGATAGAAGAAGAGTGAAGAGTGAAGAAAAAGAAGAAGCAGAAAAGAAGTTTAATTAATCAGAGAGAAGCAGAGAGAAGAGTTTATCTTCTACGAGGTTTGGCATTCAATGTGTGTCTACTTCACATTGAAAGTCTTAACCTCTCACACCCTAAACACACTAATGTGATCTAATCATAAAGATCACAGCAACAAAAAAACATTTATAGCTAATATCAAGTTGAGACAAAAAAAGTTATTATCATAGAGCAGAGAATCAAATCAATACTAACCACAACCTACATCAATGAGAGTACATCAAATCAATGACACTACATCTAACTACACACTAACAACAACCTAAACATACTAACCACAACCTAAACACTAACCACAATCTAATCAAAACCCTAAACACATTCACAGCAAAAATACAGAGAAGAGTAGATTTGAAGCTTACCTTCATCAACACCGTCTGCCTCTGCGCCACCGATGTTTCATCACCACCGTCTGCTTCATCACCACCGTCTCCTCAAACACACAAAGAAACAGACACAAAGCATGCATGTTAGTAAATATACAAATACAAAAACCCTAACATAAAAATATACAAATCATTATACAGCAACCTACATCTATGGAGAATCAACGAACCCTAATTTCAAAAAACCCTAATTCGATGAACCCTAATTTCGAAACGACCTAACCCTAATCTCATAAATATAATAAACATAACAAAGATATAGGGAGAAGACGTACCTATATCGTTGGAGAGAAGAAATCCCAACAATCGCGGTGAAGATTCTCGACCAAATCGCGATTTTGGTGATTTGGCGACGAAATCAAAGGCGATGGTTCCGATGATGAAGAAGAGGAAGGGAAGAGGAAAAGAAGAGGAAGAGATAGCGGCGACGAAATCGGCATCGAATCGCCGAAATTGCCGCAGAGAAGAGAGAAGAGGAAGAGAAGAAGAATTGTGGCCCAAATGAGAGAAGGGTCGAGCCCCTTCTCTTTTTTTTGGTTCAACACCCCTCGTCCACTCAGATAGTGACACGTAGAGGTTCTTAAATTTTTCTAAAAAGCCTAATTTAAGAACCGGTTCTTAACATTTGAACCATGTTTTGGATTATATTTTTTAAAATATTGAGTAAGAGACTGCTAAGAGACCCCCCAATGGACATTCTCTTATCACATTTACTTTTAATCCCACCCATAAAGAAACTAAAATAATAATAATAAAAAAAGACCCATAAGATTTTAAATCTTAACAAAACTATCCAGAAAAAAACCTAGCAAAAATGCGTCATGTAAGGATACCCAAACTTGTTTTTTTTGTTTGATTTTTAGTTTTGGTTATAGATTTTAATATAAAAAAGTTAAAAATTTGTTTAATATCTTTTTTTCCCATCAAAATAGAATTATATTTTTACAATTTTCCATACACTTTCAACACCGGCTATGAATGCTTATTTCTTTGAATATGATGCTTCGAAAAATTTATTGTCTTTAATATGTTCAATAAAATCAATAACTAGTAGCAATATTTCTCTTACAATTCGATTCAAAATGAGCGCACCATCTAACATATAAAAATATTTTATCACACAACAGTGCACGACCAGTATTTAAGAATTCCTTTCAAACAAATAAGAATTTTAGTAGCTAATTTTTCACTAGTACGTAGATGTTTCGTATCACAGAATATTAGAATCTTATTCTTTAAATTTTAAATTTCAAGTATCATTCATATAATGAGCCATCAAACAAATCTATCATAGTATTACGAACCGTCCACAAATCAATTGCAAAACATAATTGTATTTTGAATTTCGTACACTTTTTCAGCTTTTCTTTTTCTAACTTATACCTCAAAAACACATCAATATCAGTTGTTTGTCTATTTATATGCTCATAGTTTGGATTCTGATATTTTTTCTAGTGCTAATTCTTTCATATTCAACATATCGAATAAACATATGATAATTTCACCAATCATATATCGATATACTAAATGTTTATCTTGTATTGTTCTCTATATGATCTCGACTCCTCTTAATTTGCGACAAAAAAAGATTGTAACCTATATTTTTAATTTTGCTAGACACTAATAAGAGTTAATGCCAAATCAAATAACAACAAACATATTTTAGACTGTTTATTTTAATTTAGTATTATACAGTAAATAACATAATTGAAAACCAAACTAAATATAACATGTTAGCATTCAGTTGAACCTTAGTATTATAGATTCAAAACATAATCATCATTTTTCGTGCACTTGTTGTTCAATATGCAAATCTTTGATGCTAGACGATTGTTATTTTGTTGGTTTTTTAAATTTTTTAATCTTAGAAATTGTTTGATTCTTACTACCTCTTCTAAAATTTTGATTTTTGGGGTAAATTTAAGAAATCGCAATAGAATCTAATCATACAATAAGAGTCTCTTTGTATAGTAGTCTTTAGCTATTCTTCTAAGCACTTTTTCATAAACAACGACTTTATCAAATTTCTACCACTACCACTTCTTAGACTTAAGTTTCTCTACAGTAATCTCTGTAGTATTTAACTCTTGTTTGAGAGCATTCAACTTTTGTCCGAGAGTAGATAGAGTGTCCTCTGAGTTGCATCCTCTAATGCTTTACTTTTGTATTTAACAAAACAGTGGTGAAGTTACAATTGTTCATTTGCAATTCCATAAACTTTTGTTCCAGTTCCTTAGCAGATTTGTTTTGTTAAATTTAACTGTTAGACCAAATGACAAGACGCACTACCAAGAATACTATGATGCATGTGACCCCATAGATGCATCACGTATATCCAATTTTTTTTTTTTTTTCTTTTTCTTTAGAATTTACACCAATTATCCTTTCATAAATCTTACCAGTTTTGTCCATAAATTAAAACTCTCATAAAAATGGGAATACAAAAAATTAATTTCAGATTTCTTGTCACTTTGAAATTATTATGCTTTATATTCACTCCTTTCTAACTCATGGAGAGATTTTTGAACCATAATTATCGAGCATGAATATTTCATGATTTCCAAATATCAAGATTTTTTGCTAACATATTAGCGCAACTAAGCTGTGAAAAGTGAGGAAGACATGCTAACTGCAACAATATAAAACTTAACTTTTCACCAAAACGATTTTATTTAAATAACAAAGTTAAGTCCAAATGGGAATCCATAATTTTGATAAACAATGATTTCCATACAGACATTAATCAATGATGTTTTGCATAACCAAATACAAAAAATGTCTAACAGAATAATCAGTATAGTTTCACATATACCAGTCGACACTAATCAAAACCTCAACATATTATTCTAGTCTCATCTTGTGAGTATCACCCACACAAATCCACTTGGACATGATACAGAACATGTAAACATACATTCAACATTTACTTTTGTGTTGGTGTCTACAAGAATGACCATGTTGAAATCATAGACAATAACCAAGGAGATAGCTAAAGCATATCTTGGCCTATCTTTGTGATAAACTCCTAAGAGCCTATCAGAAGAAGAAATGACTCAGTGTCAACAATCCAGACGTGGAGACTTAATTGTAAACAATAGAAAAGTAGTGGATTCTTTTGTAATGAGTTCTTTTTTCAGCATTCTTAAACTCTCGACTCATTTAAAGTATGCTACAATCTTTTTGCTTCGTCTTTGAACTCTTGAACTCTTGTGAAGGAATTGGAACATGAAACTCCGATTTTGAGTTGTAATTGAGCCTGGAACTCAATTTTAATTCTTCGATGTTGAATAAGATTGCATTCTAATCTTTGTTTCTATTATCTTTGGTATCACAGCGTGATGGCGATCCTCAATCAACCCGAAGATGATCAAGCGATTACAGATATTGAAGAAAATTTGGAAGAAATTGTGGGAGAGCTCACCAATCGGTTCATAACCATGAAGCAAACTCTTTAGACTTTCCTCGACGCTCGATCAAGTGCCAACCAAAAATTGGAATTGATTTCTTTGAGTTTGAGTGGTGATGAGCTTAATTGGTATGAGTCGGAGTTAAACTGAGCTCATTTCTTGAATTGGAGTCAGTTTAAGTCTCGATTGTTGAGGTGTTTTGGAGTTAAGAAAAGTAGCACCCCTTATAAGTGATTATTGGTCTTGCGGTAGATTGGAATGATGTGTTTAGATCTTATCTAAGCATTGGTGAATCATGTGTTTAGACCTTATCTAAGCAAGTTTGTGTTAGTGTTTTTGACGATATTTTGATATACAGTGCATCTTGGGAAGAGCATCTCGAACATGTGCAGTTGGTGTTTGAGGAGTTTAAGAAGCATTTATTGTTTGCTAACAAGAAGAAATGCTTTTTTAGGCAACAACAAGTCGACTATCTGGGTCACATAATTTCTGAGAATGGGGTAGCCACCGATCCAAGAAAAATTGAGGCAATGAGACATTGGCGAGAACCTAAGAGTGTGAAAGAGTTGAGGGGCTTTCTTGATTTAACAGGATACTACCAGCGTTTTACACAAGGATATGGTAATATAGTGAAGCTTTTGACTAATTTACTGAAGAAAAATTAGTTTACATGGAATGAAATGGCTTAAGTGGCATTTGTTACACTAAATGAACCTATGGTAACATCATTGGTTTTAGCTTTACCTGACTTTAAGAAGCTCTTCATCGTTAAAGTTGATGCTTCAAGGTTTAGATTAGGAGCAGTGCTGATGCAAGAATCAAACCTTATAGCCTATTTAAGTTATGCTCTAACGGAAAGAGATCAACATATGCCCATATATGAAAGAGAACTAATGGCCATTGTCATGGCTATACAAAATTGGCATCACAACCTTTTAGGAAGAAGGTTTCTAATGAGAACTGATCTGAGAAGTTTTAAGTTTCTCTTGGACCAAAGGGAGGTTTTGTTGGACCAAAGGCGTCACAACCTTTTAGGAAGAAGGTTTCTAGAGAGCCATGAGTTTAGACTATATAGAGAGTACCACTTTTCTGTTATCTTTAACGCTGCCATCGGCTCTGCAAATTCAGGATTTATACACAAAGATTGCTCAGGATGAGTACATTACTGAATTAAGAGAGAAAGTGAACAAAGGGGAATATGTAAATAAGAAGTTCTAGCTGGTTAAAGGTTGGTTTTTTCGTGACAACAACTTGGTAATTCCCCAGAATACATTTCATTGATATTACAAGAATGTCATGATTCAGCTCACGGAGGGCATTTCGGGGTGCTGAAAACATTACAAAAAGTCAAACAAAATGTGTATTGGCAAAAAATGAAGGAGCAGATCCGCAAATACGTCTCAGAATATACCATTTGTCAGACTCATAAGCACTCCACTTTGGCTCATGATGGTTTTCTTTAGCTGATACCGATTCCAGAGCAGGTGTGGGAGGATATCAGGATGGATTTTATCGAAGGGCTTCCGGTTTCTCATGGAATTGATGCAGTGCTCGTAGTGGTAGACCAACTTAATAAGTTTGCCCATTTCATATCTTTGATGCACCATTTTACTGCAAGTGATGTGACTTCTAAGTTTTCCAAAGAAGTGATCCGACTGCATGGATTTATGCGGTTGATAATCTCTGATAGAGATAAAAAAATTTCTCAGTATCTTTTGGAGATAATCTTTCAAGCTTGCGGGTACTCAATTGCGCTAAAGCACACTTTTCACCCTCAAACTCATGGTTAGTCCGATGTTGTTAGTTGATGCTTGGAAGGATACTTACGTTGTTTTGTCTCGACACATCCACGAACTTGGTGTAAGTTTCTCTTTTGGGCTGAATTTTGGTACAATACGTCTTTTCACACGTCATTGCAGGAAACTCCTTTCAAGGTTATATATGATCTTTCACCGCCTCCTTTGATTCCTTATGAAAATGGATCAACTAAAAACTTTGAACTGAAAGAATCTATGCGGGAAATAAATGAAATGTGAACAGCTTTGAAGGCTCATATAGTCAAGGCTCATTTAGTCAAGACTCAAGCTCGAATGAAGCAAAATGTAGATAAGCAATCGGCGGGAACTATGTACAAAAACGATCTAAAGCTTGTGATGTAGATTGTAGCTTCAATAGATGCTAAGTAAGGGGTATGGAGTTATGGACTATGTACGTTGAATTAGTAACTTTCGTAGTATTATGTATGTTGAACGTACCTTTACGAGGACCTCTATAATATTGATAAGAATTGTTTACTTCTTTTTGTGGTGGTGACCTATTCAAAAAATTAGTTACTCACCTCTGTTTTATCATTCTTGTAAAAATCAATTTTTTTAAGTTCATGTTTCAACACTTTTATTTTTTGATAGATTGTCACCATTAACATCCATATCGTTTCTTGTTTCCTTTTGAAAACTCTTTCAATATTTCTACTCACATTAAAATAATCTTCTAAAAACAACTCCACAACGTAGCGCGGATAGATACCTAGTCATTTACTAAAATATCTAAAGCCTTATTCTTTTCCTCATCCAAAAACTACATCCAGATGATCAGTTTAGATGATGCTTTTGGATGATATTTTTTTTCTCATCCAAAAATTACATATGGATAATGCGTTTGGATGAAATTATGTTTCTCTGTACATTTGTATAAATTAGTTGGATGCAATATGTAAAAAAATGACTAAAAAGTATATATGTTTGTTGTTAAATTATCTTTTATGATCTAAATTATATTTACAACTACATAAGTATCAAAATTATTTTCTTAAATAACTTATAAAATTATATAATAATTAAATAATTAAATTTTAATAAATAATTATATTATAAA
The DNA here is from genome assembly GCA_023374145.1 of Lepidium sativum. NCBI lineage: Eukaryota > Viridiplantae > Streptophyta > Magnoliopsida > Brassicales > Brassicaceae > Lepidium > Lepidium sativum. The sequence goes on from JAKUCM010005709.1 coordinate 22,822, forward strand.
ACTCTTAAAAAAATTATTATTTAACATTCTAATACAAAAGATAATATAAAAATAAGAGAGTAAAAATGAGGAGAGTGAATAAAAAATAAGAGAGAGAATAAAGAAGAAGAGAAAATAAAAATGAGAAGAAAGAGTAAAAATGAGGAGACAATATAAAAGAAAGGAGAGAGAGTAAAAATGAGAGAGAGTAAATAATATATAAAAGATTATAAATTTTGTTAATATAGATTAAGAACATTTGTTAATATTTTTTAAAGTATTTTAGTATTTCATTCATTTTTACAAACTCATTTTCATCCAAATGCACCATTTAAACCCATCTAAATTTTTGTAAAATTTTGGATGATTTTAGCATCTTCATTTAGATTGAATATTTGGGGGTTGGTGGTATGTAAATTGAAGATTCGTAAACCAAGTCTGATTCAAACCTATAACCGCGCAATCAAGTTCGGTTTATATCGGTTTTACCATAATTGTGAAAAACAGAGAAAAATACAAAAAGGAAGAAAATGGCAGTTCGATAATCCCTTAAGGTGCAAGAAAAGAAGAAGAATCCAATTATTCGCAAAACCAAAAAAAAGCCTCGCTAAAATCCTTTCTAGGGTTTCCTCTTTTGGGGAATTTCAATCGAATCGAAGATGATCGATTTCAGTCGAGTTCAGAAAGAGCTCCAGGATTGCGAGAAAAACAAGGACTCTTCGGGTATTCGGGTCAGTCCAAAATCCGATAACCTCACTCGACTCACCGGAACTATTCCTGGTCCAATCGGCACTCCTTACGAAGGCGGCACTTTTCAGATCGATATCACCATTCCAGGTCCAAACCAAATTCGTCTTTGATTGTATAATTCGAAGAACCCAGATTGTGGGTTAGGTGAAGTTATGAACTTTACTTAATCGATAAGGGCTAAATGAAATTACATGTTTGGATTGTCGAGTGCTTTTGTGTTATCCTCAAATTACTTTTCTCGATTGTCTGTAGGAATTCATAGTTTAGGGTTTATGCAGACTGGGTTTATGGATGCATGATTTGAATCTTGTTAGATTAATAACCAATGTTTGTTTTTTTTCAATTGCAGAAGGATATCCATTTGAGCCTCCAAAGATGCAGTTTTCAACAAAAGTTTGGTAAGAAGAAGATTGATTCTAATTCTTATATTAATTAATGCAAGATTATGTTATCTGAAATATCCTTGTTGTCATTGATAATGTGAATAAAACATAATGAATGGTTTCTGCAACTATATTGGAGCTTGAATCATTGTTAATATGCACAACTATTTCATCTCCTTTTGGTAGTATTGTATATTTTTTACTTGGTGTCTTTGGTCGATAATCTCTCATGTGTAGGTAAAGAAGTTTAATCATCGGTAAAGTTGTCTTTAAGGCTCTCTCTTTACATACATCTTACTACATTTTACCATGTATGATTTGGGGATGTTAGTTACTTCATTTCTCTATAAAAATTGTAATAATATCTTGGAAAATGAATTGTGCGCTAATGAGTCTTTTTTTCCGTTAATTGGTCTTATCAAAACCAAAGGCACCCGAATATAAGTAGCCAAAGCGGGGCAATATGCTTGGATATCTTGAAAGACCAGTGGAGTCCAGCTCTTACTTTAAAGACAGCTCTTGTTTCAATCCAGGCATTACTTTCTGCACCAGAGCCTAAAGACCCTCAAGATGCTGTTGTAGCTGAACAGGTTCACTTACATCACCTTAATAATCTTTGATTTTCTTAATCACTTTAAAACAATCCATTATATTTGATGTTTACAGTATATCAAGAACTATCAAGTGTTTGTATCAACAGCTCGTTACTGGACCGAAACATTCGCTAAGAACTCTTCTCTAGAGGAAAAAGTGAGTTGGTGATATGAATCTGAAGGGCAAATGTAGCGTTTGGTTTGGTTTATTAAAAGTTTGGTATTGAACTGATTTATCCACAGGTCAAGAAGCTCGTGGAAATGGGTTTTGGAGATGCTCAGGTTAGGAGTGCTATTGAATCAAGTGGTGGTGATGAGAATATGGCACTTGAAAAGCTCTGTTCTGGGTAGAATCACTCTATACCAGCCTCATTGGTTCTAGATATGATTATAATTTGGTTTATAACTCTTTATGTTGCTGCAGTTTCTGCTCTTACCTGTTGTGATAAGAGTGTAACTGCTTAAAAAAGATAACTAAATTTAATGCTATATCTATAAAAAAGGTGTCTTATCTAATCTAGTAGTACTTCATTGAGCATGGAATGTGTCAGGTTCAATCAATGTCTGTCGGTTGATAACTAGTTGGTTTAGGTTGGTTTACGTACCATAACCGATGGTTTTCTGTAGGTATGTTCAATTCTAATGAACTAAACCGATCTAATACGAATCAGCCAAACCATATACTAAATGTGAATATCTGTCAAAGGCAGAGAGAGAGAGAGAGGTTGGACCATTAAAGCATTTGCATTTAGTGAAGAAGAAAGCCAAACGTCTAGTTTGGTTTAAATACTCAGCTACCAAAAATTCCAATGCTGACTATATTCATTGAAATCATTCTGCTTTTTCAGTTTTCCACTTTTTCCTTTTGGCGTTCTTTTTCTGTCAACATGACTCGAAGAATTTACTGATTTGAAAATTCAGTCATTGTCTTTGAAGAACTCACGAGTCTTTACAAAGAAACTTGTGTCTTGGACAAAACGTGCATAAGCTTTGTCGTCGTCGTGGTCTTTGGGTTCATTATTAATGGAACTAACGGTTTAATTCATTTCATGAGATAATATTTTTAGCTATATTTTTTTTTTCATTTTGTTATCTTTTCCGTTTGGTGGTTTAGATGAGTAGATAATCCAAAGCGTTACATAATGTATAAATTGACATAGTTGCATATATGTTTTATCGCTATGACCTTTACGTGATGGATACATTTGCTATTTTCTCATTATTATTCTTTTTCTCTGATAAATTGAATTTGAATTAGTCTTTAGGGGAGACTTAAATTTCTTGTCCATCTTCAAAAAATGTGTATATGACTTTGAGAGAGTGTAGACTCCATTGATGATTACAGTTTTTAAAGTTGCTTTTCTTTTTATTTTCAACTTGAAGTTTCATCACAAATGAAGAACATTCTGAAAAATTATATAAAATTTGAAATATTAAATCTAATACTACAAGCGAGGAAGTCAGTTTTACAAAGTTATTGTCGATTGAATCCATTCAATAATTTAACTGCTTGACGAAAATTATTTGATAATAAATTCTCTATATTTGTGAAAAAATGAATTTAGTCAAAAATAAAAAATAATGATTAAATATTAATGGAAACAAGAAGTTGAGTGTTCAGAGTAGTAATGGGGAAGGAATCTAGAAGAGATTTAGGTTAAATAATACCAACAAACACTAATTCATATCTTTGGTTTGGTTTATTCCACGTGTCAACCTTATAAGAAACTGTCATTGGGTGATCTAGATTTTCCGTTGACTTAAATAATTTTATTTTAATGTTAAATTACATTTCTCTGTCTCAATATATTTGTGGATATATTTGCATTAGTTTACTTCTTTATAGTAAAGTGATCAATGTTTGTGTTTGTAAGACTGGTAAAGATTGAGCAAGATTTATTCTCTTTTGACTTGTTTTGTTTTTTATCTCATAAGTGCAATTGATTGCATTTTAAAAAATAACTTGTATTAGATGATGTGGATGGAGTAATTACTAAAAAAATCACAAGTAGATGGAGTAATTATTACAAAGGAAAAATAGTAGATGAATTCAATAAATTCTGAAAAAGATTCTTATGCTAAAAAGTCAAATTTTTTTGGCCCATTCTATAAAAATAAATGATATAGTGATCCAATGCTATAAATATATGTATTTTTCCGAGTGTAAATTTTTTTTGTCAATAAATTATCATTGGATCGATAATAAGATCTAATATCTAATTTAAATTTTTTAAATAGAACATAATAGATATAGACTTATTATTTCATACTTATTTAAATTAGAAACAAATTAATTGACCATTTCGTTTTTTGACCAAATATTATCTTTTTAATCTTTTATAAAAGTAATATTTTCCAACTAAAAAAATACATTCAAAATTAACACTATGTAACTTACAAACTTTTTTAGTTTGATGGTTTAGATGACTTAAAATAATGATTCAGATATTTGGAGTTTAATTTTTTTTTAGACTAAAAACTAAAATGAATTTTAAATAGTATAATTCAAATTATAAATTGGATTCTATCGACCACATGCTATATAATTGAATTAGATAAAAAGTTTTTAAATCAACTTTTTTTCCTATAAAAGAAACTAAAAAGTCAAACATATTTGAAAAGTAAAAATTAGAATAACTTTGGTCTTTTGGGCTTCAAAAGTTTTACAGATGAAAAATAAATTCACTTTTTCTCTTCAGGCCTTTTATACAAATATTCTTCACAATTCAATATAAAGAGAGAGAGACTGTGTAAAAAAAAACAGAACGTGAAACCGCTCGTTATAAGTAACGGAAAACCGCCATTTTTCACTCCTACATGCAAAAGACTCGATTCACTCAAAAACGTTGTCGTTTTTGCCAAATTACGATTCTTTCTCTTCTCACTGTGAGCAGAAAGATACGATAAAGACAAATCCAAAAAGCTGTCAAATTAATCAATTAGCGGTTTAACGTTTGAAAGCTTTGATTTTTCGATAATGATAAGCTAAAGAGAGCGAGAGAGAGCTTTGTGGATTCAATTTCATTGTACCGATGGGCTGTGTTCTTTGCAAATCCGGCGGAGAGAAACAGAATAATCCCGATGAAGCTGGTCGTGAATCTAAGCCGGAGGATTTGCCTTCTTCTTCAACAGGTGTTTCTGTACCGGAGGTTGTTGAAATCGAAGAGAAGAAGGATTTAGTTTCTGTTCAGATTCAGCCTGCGAGAACATGGCACACTGGCGATTTCTCCGCTGGCTCTTCTCGTCGGCCAGGGATGAGTCTCCGTTCGACGCCGGAAGGATGGCCACCGTGGCTTGTTGCTGCTTGCGGTGAATCAATCAAAGACTTGACTCCTCGTCGAGCCACCACTTATGAGAAGCTCGAGAAGGTAACAAATAATCAATTACCTGAAAAAGATGAACTTTTTATTTTCTTTCTGTTTCGATTATATTATAAATGATGTAACTTTTTGATTTAGATTGGTCAAGGAACTTATAGCAATGTGTACAAGGCGAAGGATCTATTGACTGGAAAAATAGTAGCTTTGAAGAAAGTTAGGTTTGATAATTTGGAAGCAGAGAGTGTTAAATTCATGGCTAGAGAGATTCTTGTTCTACGACGGTTAAATCATCCTAATGTTATTAAGCTTGAAGGTTTGGTTACTTCGCGAGTTTCGTGTAGTCCTCTACCTTGTTTTTGAGTACATGGAGCATGATCTCTCTGGTCTTGCAGCTACTCAAGGTCTCAAGTTTGATCTTCCTCAGGTGTGTGTTTTTGTTTGTCTTGATTAATTATCTTAAATGTTGTTATAAATGGATTAATCAATAGAAGATGATTAATTACATGATAATTTGTGATAAGTATTTAATGTACAATGTAGTAGATATACTTCCACATATATGATAAGCGTTAAATGTTTTTACGTTTCTTTACAAAGAACTTGATTTCTCCATTTTTTCTGATCTAGATTCACTTTGATATATATATATATATATATATATAGTATATATATATATGTATATATATTTTCACATTGTTTTAATGTTTTGTATTTATGTTTTCTCTAGGATCCTTTTTTTGTAGCATATGGTATCATGTTTTCGTCTGCTTAGTTTTGTCTCTAGTGTGCCTTTGGTGATGCTAGAATTATATGTCGGTGGACCCATTTTTGCATTATTTTCTGATTTTGGTGAATTTTTAACGTCCTTATTGAAATGTCATTCATCAGATTTGATTCTTTTATTGTCTCTGCATATTGATACTTTCACTAAATGTAGGTTGGAGGGATTAAGAGACAGATTAGTATGGAAAGTACAGAAGCAAAGATGTAGACTTGTATATGGTTACATGCTTTAAAAAATGGAGTGTTTAACACAAACTTGATCTTCTCTTGATGCATATCAAAGTCTTCCATTTCATTGAACATGTGCTTATGTTTGATACCATGACACAAGTGTTAGGTACCAACCACATAATTATATAATTCTTAATGGAGACATTACTGGTTTGTTCTTCAGGTCAAATGCTTTATGACGCAATTACTATCTGGATTGGAGCATTGTCATAGTCGAGGAGTCTTACATCGAGATATTAAAGGTTCTAATCTGCTAATAGATAATGATGGAACATTGAAGATTGCGGATTTCGGGTTGGCTACGTTTTTTGACCCAAAGCAAAAGCAAACTATGACTAGTCGTGTTGTCACACTTTGGTACCGCCCTCCCGAACTTCTTCTTGGAGCTACCAATTATGGTGCTGGTGTTGATCTTTGGAGTGCCGGTTGTATTCTGGCAGAGTTACTTGCTGGCAAGCCTGTTATGCCAGGAAGAACCGAGGTAAACAAAATCGTGTTTAGTCAGTCTGCTTAGAAATTGTTTATTTTCTATTAGATAAATCGTGTTTATGTGTAGGGCCTCTTATCCGAGTTGCATTACAGAGTACAATTAATGCTTATTGGTGAATTGATTTATATGTGGTAACCAACTGCGTGATCTTGGACTATAAATGATGTACAACCAAAAATTTTATAACAATTGTTGTTTACAGTTTAATCTAATTGAATGTGTTCTTGTAGGTTGAACAACTTCATAAGATATTCAAATTATGTGGCTCTCCTTCAGATTCGTACTGGAAGAAGTACAAATTGCCAAATGCTACTCTTTTTAAGCCGCAGCATCCATACAAACGTTGTGTGGCTGAAGCCTTCAATGGGTTCGCTCCATCGTCTGTGCATCTAGTCGAGACACTTCTTGCTATAGACCCTGATGATCGAGGAACTTCAACCTCGGCCTTAAATAGTGAAGTTAGTTACATTGCTGTCCAATCTCTCAATAGTTTTGACATATAAAAGTTACAAAATTTTGGGATTTTTCCATCATCTTTCATTCTTTTTGGTAGAGAACAGAAAAAAGTTTATTAGTTTGTGGTTAGATCTAATGCAAGCAAAAGCGCTTCCTGGCTAAAGTGTTGTATTATTTGGTTTGCGTGTGCAGTTCTTTACTACTGAACCATTAGCATGTGATCCATTAAGTTTGCCAAAGTATCCACCCTCCAAAGAACTGAATGTAAAGCTGAGAGATGAAGCGGCAAGAAGGTAATTAGTTTCACATATTCTTTGTGTTTTCTGGATGATCATGCTATTGATTAGATTGACTTATAATTGGTTTCTTTTCGTGGCTGCATTTGTTATACTTATAGGCAAAAGGGTCTTGCGGGAAAAGCTAGTGGAATTGATGGAGCCAGAAGAATAAGGTATCGTGGGGGATCGCACTGGGCGAGCTTTTCCAGCCCCAGAAGCTAATGCAGAGAGCCAAGCAAACATAGATGTGAGTTAATCCTTATTTATCTCATGCATATTCATGAACACCGACATAGACACACAGTCTGCATATGAGCTGCTTGCATGAAGTAATTGAGAATACATAGGCTTCTAGATCAGCTATACCATATCAACTGTTAAGCAGAGTAATTTCTTGTTTCAGTTGAAGAAACCGTGATGATTCTGTAAAAGAGTAGTTAAGATTGTGTATGCCACCTTTTTTTTCTTTCATAATTTTATATTATTCCTTGCTTATGTGTGTTTGCAGAGATGGAGAGCGATATCACAAACAAATGGAAAGAGCAAGAGCGAGAAGTTCCCACCT
>JAKUCM010005710.1:0-21626 GCA_023374145.1 Lepidium sativum
CTGGTGATTTCGTAGAAAACATGGACAAGCGTGACATTATCATAGAAGAGATTTATGGCAAGTTAAGAGAATTGATGAACTTCATGCTGCATATCTGCCTTTGCAATATCCAGTTGTTTTCCCGAATGGGGACAGATGATTATAGAGTTGTATTAAAAAACAGAGAGCAACTAATAGGGGTGAGAAGAGTAATCAAAATATTAGTATGCGGCAGTGGTTTGCGTTCCGTTTACAGGAAAGGAAACATGAAAAAAATATTTTATCAAGGTACAAGCGTTTGTTGCAACAATTTGTTGTGGATGGTTACACAATGATTGAATCAAACAGACTCAGATATGTTAAAAACAACCAGAAAAGTTTGAGGAGTACTACTATTGAAAAGGTTAAGGAAGCTAAAGGGATAGGGAGCAATGATTTGAGTAATCATGGAAAAAGTGTTACTATTCCCAAGTCCTTTACTGGAGGTCCACGATAATTGCGATCAAGTTATCTCGATGCAATGGCAATATGCAAAAGTTTTGGTTACCCTGATCTATTTATAACTTTCACATGTAATCCAAATTGGCATGAAATTCAAAGATTTGTGGAGGAACGTCTTCTAAAACCTGATGATAGACCATACATCATTTCTAAGATGTTTAAGATAAAGTTGGGATCATCTATTGGATGATCTGACAAAGCAACATATGTTTGGGAAAAATATTTCAGGTAAACGTAAATATAGTGCAATCATCTAAAATGTGTTCTTTAATTCATCACCTCAAAAAAAATTTTATTACTTGGATTTCATGATTGCAGCCATGTACACGGTAGAATTGAGAGGACTTCCACATGCTCATATTCTATTATTTATGTCCCCTGGTCATAAAATTGCAACTTCGGACCAAGTTGACAAGATTATTTCTGCTGAGATACCTAATAAAGCTAAATACCCTGAATTATATGATGCTGTTAAAGATTACATGATACATGGACCATGTGGACATGCAAATCCAAATCACCATGTATGGTTGACAATAAATGTTCCAAATACTTCCCAAAACCACACTATGATGCAACTATGTTGGATAATGGTGGATATTCATTGTACCGAATAAAGGGATAGCGGAAGATTTATTGAGAAGAATGGTATAAAATGTGATAACAGATATGTTGTTCCATACAACAAGAAGTTATTGCTTAGGTATCAGGATCATATTAATGTTGAATGGTGTAAATCAGTCCTGGTGCGTGCAAATATTTTTTCAAGTACGTAACAAAAAGGACCTGATCGGGTCACGATTGTTGTTGATTTTACTGATCAGGTACAAACCGGAAGATATAGGTGACATGAATGAAATCAAATATTGGTTTGGTTGCAGGTTTGTACATACATTTTGGTTAACCTTAATTTTGCATCATTGATTATGTTAGCTATAATTGTTTAATTAAAAACCACGATTGCTATTATTAGGTATGTTTCAGCTTGCGGAACTACTTGAGAATATATAAATATGATATTTCATTACCGATTAACTCATGTTGTCAAGTTATTTTTTCATAAAGAAGGAAAGCAACCGGTGTATTATAAGGGGGATGAAACAACTGTATGTTGTTATTGACAAATATGATGAGGGTATTACTCAATTTATGGCTTGGTTTTTTCTAAATCAGAAAGATCCAAATGCTAGACTTCTCTTATACAAGGAGATACCCTTTAAGTACACTTGGAACGCTAAAACAAGATGTTAAAAATAGGAAAGGTCAAGGTTTTGCTATAGGCAGAATAAATTATGTACCAAAGAAAATCGAAGAATCCTATTATTTAAGGATGTTGTTGGGTCATCAAAGGGGGCAACAAGTTTTTCAGATTTGAAAACTGTTAAAGGAATTGTGTATGACTCATACAGAGATGCATGTTTTTCTTTGGGTCTGTTAGATGATGATAGAGAGTACATTGCTACCATAGAAGAAGCAAGTTTTATGTGTAGTGGATGCTATATTAGGAGACTTTTTGTTAACTTGCTTATATCAGATAGTTTGAGTAAGCCTGAGGAAGTATGGGATAAAACATGGATGCTTCTGTCAGACGATATTGTACATAAGATTCAAAAAGATTTTTGTAATCCAAGTATCTTTTTCGATTTTAATCATGGTGTAAATGGTTTTTTCTCTACATTATATTTTAAACAATTTCTGTTTCTTTCGCTAGATATAAATCTCAGTGAAGAAGTCAGAAAATTATACACACTCAAAGAAATAGATATACTTCTGGCCACCTATGGTTCTTCAGTGCAAAGTTATGAAACAATACCACAACTTACTGGTGAATGTTCTGGTTCCGACAATCAACTTATTTTTGATGAGCAGAACTATGACAAACAATCGCTTCAAAGCTATATAGATGAATGGTTTCCTAAAACAACAGAGGAACAAAATAAAATTTTCAGCGAAATCCTAGATTGTGTTGAAAACGATAAATGTGGTATCTTTTTTGTTTATGGCTTTGGTGGTACAGGCAAAACATTTTTTTACAAATTATTATCCGCTGCAGTTAGATGCAGAGGAGATATAGTTTTGAATGTTGCTCCAAGTGGTATTGCGGCTCTTTTGCTTGATGGAGAGAGAACTGCACATTCTAGGTTCGGTATTCCCATAAATGTGGATCAGTGTAGTACATGTTCTATAACTAGAGGTTCAGATTTAGGTGATTTGGTTGTGGAGACTAAACTAATTTTTTGGGATGAAGCACCTATGATGAGTAAGTATTGTTTTGAAGCTCTTGATAGAAGTCTCAGAGATATCGTTCGACATCCGGAGAATAAACCATTTGGTGGCAAAGTTTTTGTTTTTGGTGGAGATTTTAGACAGATCTTACCTATTATAACAGGTGCAGGGAGGCAACAAACCGTTATGTCAGCAATTAATTCATCTTATCTATGAGAATATTTTAGAGTTATGAAACTAACAAAGAACATGAGATTACTTGCTGATATCTGTGAAGAGGAAAAGGAAGAATTAGAGTCCTTCTCTAATTGGTTACTAGCACTAGGTGAGGGACGTTTGTCAATGCCAAATGATGGATTGGCTGAGATTGACATTTCCGAAGACCTTCTTATCACCAACGTTTCCAATCCAATCCACTCTATTATAGAAGTTGTTTATGGTAATGGAGATCTTCAAAATAAGAGTGGTAAATGGTTTAAGGAAAGGGCAATTTTGTGTCCAAAAAATGATGATGTCAACATTATCAACGAGTTAATGATAGAAAGACTCAGTGGTAAGTTCTATATCATTAAGAGTTCTGTTTTTCAATGAATACTAAACTATATGTTTTTTCATCTACCTAATTTCCAACTGACTTTTATTGTTTCTAGGTGAGGAAAAAATCTATTTGAGTTCTGATAGCATAGATCCAACTGATCACAAAGCTATGAGTAATCCTATATATACCTCAGATTTCCTAAATAATGTCAAAGCATCAGGCCTACCAAATCATTCCCTTCGTCTAAAAGTTGGTTGTCCTATTATGCTGCTAAGGAATATTGATCCGGACGCTGGTTTATGTAATGGTACTAGATTACAAATCACAAATTTGGCTGATCACGCTTTGGAAGCAAAAATTTTAACGGGAACAAAGATTGGAGACAAAGTGTACATTGCACGTATGTTGATTTCACCTTCTGATTCAAAAATGCAATTCAGAATGCGGAGGAGACAGTTCCCTATCTCAGTTTCTTTTGCCACCACTATCAACAAAAGTCAAGGACAAACTCTAAAGTATGTAGGTCTCTTTCTACCTAAACATGTTTTCTCACATGGTAAACTATATGTTGCAATGTCTAGGGTAAATAATAAATCTGGAATGAAGGTCTTGATCACAAATAAGCATGGGAAACAACAAAGCAAAACTATGAATGTTGTTTACAAAGAGGTTTTCAAAATGTTAATTAGTAATTTTATTATTCAAGTATTTGTATGTATAAATGTTTTGAATTGTTTTCAATCTGTTTCTACATTTGTTATGGTTTATTCTCTCCTAAAGGTTTGTTAAGTAATTTATCAATATACGTTCCAATTACAAAAAACTATAAAAGAATAGAAATTAAACAAAATGAAGTTTTATGCAATATAGGGCTTTTCATATAACAAAATGTTGAAGTTTAATTTAACAATCTCAGTAATATTTAAACATGAAACTATCATATGAAGTAAAGTTTAATAGAAAATCGTTAACTATATTATATAGTAAATATAATGAAATATATAGCCTGGGATTGTTTGTAATTTTATCAATAAAATTCAGAACTAATTTTTTTGCCATTAACCTTTTGAAAGCACTATTGTCAAGGGAATTTACGAAAGTTTTACCTGTTTATATATTTAGGAGATCAAAATTCTGCAATTTCCTGTTATGATATCTTCTCCTTGATTCCTGTAATTTCAAAAGTATATACTTCTATTACCATCAATATGATTGTTAATATCAGTATTCAAAAAATATGATGCAGGAACTGTATTCCAGCTAAATTTTTTGTTTTTAAAGATGATTAAAAATGGAAGAGAGAGTCTAGAGAAGGAAATACCGATTAATCCCTTTATCCATTTCGTGTTGATCTTCGACGAATTCCATGGATTTTTTCTATTGTCATTAGGGTTTTATGTGAGCGATCTCAATTGTGAGTTTTTAGTAGTCGATGATGATCATATTTTTTGAAATATTTACTTTTTTTGCATTGTCGATTAGGCTTACTTTTAAACGTTTTGGGCCATTATAATTCAAGGTCAACAAATTGTAAGGTAAAGAACCATAACCTATTGTTGAGGTTTCAACAATAATGGGCCAATTGGTTGGGTTTCATTTAAATTGTATAATTAATTTGTGTAATTCGAAATAATTAACAAACTTTTGGCCAATATACCGGACCAAATCTAATTATACAAGCCCAAATCACATATTATATAAATTTAATGTATTAGATTTTTAAAATAATGTATACAATTATTAATTAGAAAATAAAAGCTACATATAATTATTGGGTTTTTATTTAGTTGGTAATTTCAGTTTTATTTTTTACAATTACCATATAACACATATATCACAAAATTCAATTCCATATTTTTTATAGAAATAATTTTTACATATATTGATGATTAAATTTTTATATCATAGCTTATAAAACTATTCTATTTATTTAATTTTTATAATATATTTAGGAATACTTTGTACAAAACAATTGTACGGTTTATTGATGAATATAAGTTGAAAATTTTAATTAAGTAAGGCCTATTTTGTGATTCAAGGAAATTCAAAGGACCTAAATTATTATAAAGATGTCTAGGCTTTTCTAGGTTAGTTATGTTTTTCCATTATTTTTGACCCACGTCAATGTTATACAACTAAATAATGTAACTTAAATTTTGCACACAATATTTGATTTTAATTTCAATTACAAATTAAAAATAAACATATAACAAATATATAAAAATATTTTTTATTTTTACCATTTGTTTGACCCACGTCAGAGCTGTGAAGAAACCTGATAACATCTGTATACAATCCTACTTTTTCGTTTACGAATCAAACAGAATATATAGGCGTGTATCAGTTACCATTATATTTAATTTTTCTCTTTGCTAATCAATTGAGAGATCCTTCAAAGCTTTCCTTTTTTCATTATACACAGGATATCGATGAAAACTTTTTAAAAAAAAAACAAAGAAAAGATGTTTAGGGTTCATTTTGGTTCGAAGAGAAAGTCGAAAACGGCGAAGCGGTCTCCTAAAAAATCAACCATCGATGGAGACATTTCGACTAATGTCACCCATTCTCATCGATCAACACATCATGAACCTCTGATGTCTAATATCCTGGCAAACGATGAGCTTATTCCAACGGAGAATAATATTCTCGCTCTGTATCATCACCTGGAAGTATTTACTGGCTCTGGGTCAAGCGCTTATGATGATAAGAGAAAAGAAAGTTGTGACATTGTACAGACTGATGATGATGATGCTGTAGGAGATACAGTTGCTTCACGTCTTCTGAACCGACGGTGTAAAGCAAGTGATAAACCATCTTGTTCAAAGAGGAAAAAAACTACACTTAATTCATCTCCATCAGAGTTCTCTGAATACACTGACAGATTCATCTATGTTGCTGCTGAGGAAAAGTATAAGGTACTTCTTACCAAAAAAATCATTCCTGAGAATTTAATTTCGTCTACAGACATAGAATCTGTTAAATCCTGGATTGATTATGTTGGTTTGACTCCTACTGTCACTTTGTCTGGAAAATTTGATCCCTATGTGGTTAAGGAGTTTTGGGCTAACTTACCAGTTGTCTCGAAAGATTCAACCTCTATGTCTGTCTTTGTAAGGGGTCATATGTATGAGGTTTCTGGGAAAAAGATAAATGTGGTTTTTGGTCTGCTTGATTTCGATGATCGAGAAATAATAGATGATTTGAATGGGATTTCTATTAGGGATATGACTGTGAAAATGACTAAGGCTAAGAAATCAAGTTTTAGCAAGATTGTGATAGCTTCTAATTTTCCTAAAGAGCACATAGAGTTATACAAGTTTTGCTGTAAGAACTGGTTTCCTACTCTCAATGAAGCTTATGCTCATCCAAAGCGTTGTACATTGTGCTACCAGATAATTACCAACAAGAAATTCAACCTTGGTAGAATGATGTTTAAACATTTAATTTCTGTTGGTAAGAAACTCGGGTCGGATATCAACATGAGGTTGTTGTTGATCATTCGGATGGATTTCACAATGTTGATGATACCCTTGTTATGAAAAAAAGAAAGTCATATACCCGACGTGCAGCAAAGACAGGAAGTTCATCCAAATCTTCCCTCAACTTCCGAGAGACTCTTGAGAAAATAGTTGAAATATGTAACTCAGTTCTATCAGCATGTTGTAGTTTTGTAAGAAATTTACTTACAGTATTGCTTTTTGTTGTTTATTAACATTGTTTTTGTACATTTCAGCAAAAGATGACTCTGAAGGTGATGATGAAGGAAATTAGGAGCTGTTGGTAGTCAATAATGCAAGTTATATTTGTAGTCTCAGCTGGGACACACATTTGAACGCTTCTGATGTGATGTCTTTTGTTCTGTGGGGTATGTTTTTGTAAACATTGTTATCATCCGTTCTTTGCTTGAACAATTTCTTTAGGCCTACTTACTACTATTTTATCGGATTAAGTAATATTGTATTTTATTATCAACTCATAACTAGCAGTTTTAGTAACTATGATGATATTGGGAAACTTAAGGTGTTATTCAGCTTCTTTTTTATTAGTTACTACCGAATATTTCCATTATCATTTTTTCAGTTGTGTCTATCGACTTATATTATCTCATTTGTTCATTGTTTAGCTTCTGTTTATTCATTTCTAAAATGGAGACATTATTAACAGGAATGGTAATCTATTAATTGAATTCAATGATGAGGAAACATTAAAAGAATCTATGTAGACATTAACAGAGTTTATCGATTACAACCTCAATTTTTGTATTACAAACATTTTACAAAACATGTAACAAACCACAAGATCAACAACAGCCCACGACTGAATTTTCGCACACCGCTTTCTCCCCCACTACTGTGTAACCTCTCCCTATATTTTCGCACACTACTCAAATTTTCTATTCCTATATGTAATAGAGATTATGTTATCTCTGTTAACAACAAAATTTACAAAAAAAAAACATCCATTGCTAATTTAACTCACGCGTATGCGTGGGTATCCCCTAGTAAACTTTATAATGCATCATCATAACCACCATACACTTCTTTAATGTTGCATGATGAAGGTGATTCTTTGCAAAGTGACCACCTTTGGATAAATCGCACTTTTTTCATACATGTTACCGGAAACCTAGAGAGCACCTCTTCCTCCAACTCTTTTGGAAGATTGGGCATAATTGTTAATAGAGATCGACAATTTTGATTTATTGCAAATTTATATATATCAAACTGTTGCTCGCTTTCAACGCTTCGATAATTATTTAGGCTGCAATAATATTGTTGGAAAATTAACAGATTATCTATCACATAGTTTAAAAATTGAATTACACTTGACCCAAAAAAAGTTTAAAATAATATGAAAACCTTTTTAAAATTGGAAGCGATAAATAAGATTCGTAGTTGTACACTTGTACTTGAACCCTTTGTTTAAGGATACGATAATTCCTAATCCAATTAAGAATATAAACAATAATTTTAACAAATTTATATATTCCTCAAATCATCTTCTTCTTCTACTGATTGATTCATTCTTCACACTAATTATAATGGATTACTTCCAACCAGTGGAGATCAACATTCTATCGGCACAAGATCTCAACTCCAAAAACCTTATATTCAGACCAACAGTCTCTGTTGCTGTTTCAGTCACGCGAGGTTCACGTGACCACCAAGTTACTCCATCTGCCGTGTACTGTAAGAAACTCTTACGATGGAATTACCGTATGAGATTCTATATAGAAGATGACAAGATTCAAAACAACGAGTCTGTGTTTGTGTTTCACATCAAATGCAAGAGATTTTTTAGGTCTGAACATGTCGTTGGGAAAGTTTTCGTACCGATAAAGCAATTGCGTCAGTTGAGTGAAGAGAAGACGATAACAGAGCATAGCAACATCAATTTTCAGGTCATAACGAAGACTGGAAAACCAAAGGGTAATTTATGCTTAGGGTTTAAGTTTGGTAGTGTTATCAAGGGTCAACGTAGAGGTTATGATCATTCAGATGATGTTAGGGTTCTTGAAGGTTGTAGATTAGGAGTTTGGGGAATCCCCAGACATGAACCATCTGCTCCTTGTGAAGACGATTTATATGCCTGAGAAATCGCTTTTTTAAAAAAGAAAATTTTGGATTATGCATAGAAATATTGTCGTTTCTTGCGATTTAAGCATACAGTACATATACAAATCTATCAAATCGTCACATAGATTCAAAGTCTGAATCTTTGCTTAGTTCTAATCCACAGTAAACCCAGAAATTTCATAAAAACAATTCCTACAGAAACCAAACATTGCTCATCGAAATGGAGCTAAAGGACTAGGGCTATTGGGAACCCTAACACACCTCAATTCTCTACAAACATGATCCAACATCCCCAGAAAATCTCTTACTATCACAAAGATCCTTAATGGGTTCTTCTCATCACCTTTCACATCTCCATGAAAATACTCTGCAATCTCTCCAACTCTCTCCATTATCCTCTTCTCGTCTTCTCTTAACTCCTCCAAGCTTTTCTCTCCATATCTTAAGAATGAGCTCATCGAACTAACGAATGCTCTGTTTTCTTCGTCTCCTTTCAGCTTCTCACTTGCTAGAGACTTCAATTGCCCCAAACCGTCTCTCAGATTGGACACTGAGCTAACAAGACCTTCCAGATCAATCGTTGCCGTCTTTTTTACGTTTCGTAGCTCGGTGTTTAAACCCGAGACGAGATCTAGTCCCATCCTTCTGTAATCTTCCTCTTTCTCCTCAGGGGTTCTGTTCTTGTTTGATCTTTGGTTCATGATTCGTCCCATGATGCTGTCTGAAACCCTGATTCCTTCAGACCGAGAGATCTCTTGTACGACGAAGTGGAGCAGAGTGGTTTTCCCATCTGTGCCCTTTACATCAGAGAGCTTAAGCAGAGCATCCAGCTTGAAGGCTTTTGCACCACCGCGTATGGTTCCTACATTCATCCTGTTTCCAGTTTTAAGGACAGCTTCTAAAAGCTTTAAGAATAACCTGCTTGATTTAAGCTCCTTGCAAGCTTCCTAGTTTAGGTACTTTGTGTTAATCACTGTAGCTTGTACTACAAGAAATCAAGTAATGAATATACAAGTAAACACTGTAATACCTCAAGCATGGAGAAGGAGTTTCTGAGATGAACCACTTCATCTTCAAAAGTTTCTCTATAAAGCATTGCTTCAGCTCTTTGAAACGCAAATGGAATTCCAACAAGAGCTCTGAGAAATTTCTCAGCCGAGCCAAGATCATCCACAACTCCTTTGTAGCTAGACAGCTTCAATTCTTCTTCTTTTGTTGGCACCATCTTCACCAACGCTTCTAGTTGCTGTAAACACAAGCCTTCCCCTACAAAAGTATAATTCAATATCAGATCAGGTTCACAACAGATTGATTTGAATTGATCTTGTTTACCTTTCCCCAAGGCTGAGCAGATTTGATCGGCTGTTGCATTAAGGGCTTTCAATAGAATAGTAAAGTTCTGAAGTCTCTTTGGCTCAAGAAGATGTTTCCCTGGTGATGGAGTCTTCCCTTCCTCAATCTTCATTGAGCTTTGCATAGTATATCCAAACAGTGACTCAATCATCTCTTCGTCTAATCTGCTTACCAACAAGACAATACATAATCACACACAATTGAAAACTTTTGTCAACTGTAGCTTAGAGACTAAAGCAAGATGTAAACTTACTCAAAAGAGCTTGTTCTCAGCTTATCCCAAACCATAGTTCGATCTGGTGTAGCCCTGACTTTATCCCAATGAAGTGGCTTCAATTTAGGCAATGGAGCTCCATCTTTACCTAATGGTCTACGCTGAGAAAAATCAAGAGACAATGGCGGTGGAGGCGTTTTGTTAATTCCAGGTATTTGAAGTTGTGGTCGCGGTAACGGCGGCGGTGGTGGTGGACGCGGCTGAGAGTTACAACCATTTTCTTCTACATTAATCGGCTTCGAGGAAGAAGCACAGATTTTTTCACATAATTGCGACGAAAGCGTTTGCGGTTTAGCAGTTTCTGACGGAGACAGAGTTTGACGTTTGTTTGAGAACTGCGGTGGAGGCGGTGGAGGTGGTGGAGGAGGAGGAGGAGAGACTCCTAAATCGTTTCCAGAACATTCAGGAATCACAAATCTGTGTTCTGAGAAGCGTTGAGAAGAAGATCCAACGTTACCAGAAGCAGAAGAAGCATTAGACAATCTTGGATTTGAAGATTGAGAGCCACCACCAACAGAATGAAAAGACTCATCATCATCTTCTAAAGAATTACCTCCATTAATGACAGCAACAGAAGCAGAAACAGAGTCTATTGTTTGTTCTTCATCATTTTCGTGCACCGACACAATCTCTTTACTAGCATTGTCCCAATCTGGTGAAAGCTCTGTTTCTGTACTTCTCTTTACGTCTTCTTCAAGTAATCCACCATTGTTATTGCTCAAATCCTTCTCAGTTTCTCGTATAACGGATACACACTCTTGTCTCTCCAAATCAAGTCCTACTGAATTCACGTATAAGAAATCTAGAGTAGGGTTTATACTAACCTTACTCGTTGAGCTTTGAGATTTCCCCTTTTTCCGCTTAAACGGTGACGTTTTACCATTCTTTTTCCTTTTCTTTGCACAGAGACAGAACACTCCAACAACACACACTACGAAACCAATTCCAGAAGCTGTAGAAACAATTACAGGTAAAAGAAGCTTATTAAATCTTCCTCCTTTATCATGTTTTTGCCTATGAATCTCATGTTGTCTCAATGAATGCGTCCGTTGAGGAAAAGGACGACGGAGATGTGGAGGAATTGGCTGCGGAGGAGCTGGAGGATACGCCGGAGACTCGATTAGACCACCGTATGGATACGGAGAAGGCGACGGAGCCGGCCAAGGAGATAAAGAAGCAGACTTCGAGAAACTTCTTCTCTTAGAACCAGAGGGTTTTATCAAATCGAGTAAAGCTCGAAACTTTCTTAAAACCCGAAACGTTTTCTTCTCAACTCCATCTTCTCCGACGTATTTTCCGACTTGGGTTTGATATCTCTCACCGTTTTCCACCATTAAAACCTTCCAATCATCAAGCTCTTTAGCATTAGCAAAAATGCTGAAGAATCTAACTTTGCAGCAATCTAATGATACTGCCAAAACAATGATCATGAAAAAAACCTTTCGAGAACAAAACATCTTTTTGTTTCAGATCTTTTCTCTGTAAAAACAAATCATCAACTCTATAAAAGATCAAAAGAAACCATTTATTAGAAAAGACTCCATTTTTTTATCTTTCTCTCCTTCAGACTTAAATGCTACTCCAAGGAACCCCTGAGCTCTGCAACTATAGTTGTACTGGTAATGGTAACATTCTCTTTCCCCATTAATAACTCTCTTAGTAGAAGAACAACTGTTCTAATTTTACAATCTATACCCACCATCTTAGGTATACTCTTAAACAAATAAGTAAACAATTTTGTTATTTGGAAAAGTAAATTTGGCTAAGTGGTTAATATCCATAAGGTATTTTTTTTTTGAAGTTCAATTTCAGAGATGTTAGTAATATATTTATTCACTAGAGTTCGATTCCAAATAAATATGTAACCTGATATGATGAGTTTAATTTTAAATTATAAATCAAGTATTATCGATCCAATAATTGAAAAACATATTTTTATTATTCTAAAGAAAAGTGAAGAAAGGAACAAGTGTCAATTATAATATCATTTTTATCTTGCAGAGCGTTAAAGCGAATGCAGCGACATTCTTGAGCTTTTCGTGTTTAAGGAAGAGATTAAAAAGATAAAAATCTTAAGTAGAGAAGATAGATAAAAGAATTGAAGGTGTTGGTTTGGTGGTGAAGTGGGTCCTCTATTGTTGGCACATTTGGCTTGTTCAGACATTTGGTAATTTACTGCTTAAGCTTTCCTTGTTCCTCTCAACCCACTATTGTCTTATGAGGTAAAAACAATAATAACTAAATATTTATATTTATTGTACAGAACAGAATTTATTCTTGTGTTTGATATCAATGTGAATACACCAACCTAACAAAATACTTATGATTCGCATTCACATGTTTTTTTGGTTATTAGTTATCCAATAATATTTGTATGTTCAGAAAATAAAAATAAAAACTCGTTTACAAATATATAGATAAGATTCTAACTTTTTCTATGATTTCTTATGTATATTTAAAAATATTGGTAAATTTTACCAATAGGTGGGTAGTGATAAAAATATTGATTTTACACAAATTTATCTATCTTTCTATACACACATTCTAAAGCTTCCCAAAGTGAGATGTTTATTTGCTTTTAGTTTTGCAGTTTAGGCATCAAAAATTGTTTGGTAGGATATGATGTTGATTTCATAGGGAAAGTTTAACACTTTTAATCATTTTGATATAATGAAAAATCTTTTCGAAAGCTAGATTTTGGCTTTTGATTGCACTTTTAGAAGGCATAATTATAACAACGATCACACTCAGATAATTGATTAGTAAGCATCCATCAAATTGTAGTCACAGAAGAGATTGGATTGGAAAATTTATATTACTTTTTATATAATATGGTATGAGGCCATAGGCTGAGTATTGCGTTTCAACAGTGTTTAAGAAAATGTTAGATGCGAGTCTGGTGATGACTTTCCACTTATCACTTAGAAAAGTTAGTCAGAATTTATATGATTTTAAGTGGCTTAGGTGGTTTTCAAATAAATAATATTATATATGTTATATATAAAATAAAAATTAAAAATCATCGGAATTACATATTTTATAAATATAGTAGTTAAAAGTTTTATTTTCAAACTGTATAATAAATAACTTGATATTTTTTAGACATAAATTTATAATTAATATATATTTTTAATTTTATATAATATTTAATTTTAATTTTAACAAAATGTATAAACAACTAATTACCATTCGAACTGCCTAATTACCGTTAAAACCATCTAAATTACCTTTATCCATCTAATTCATCCGATTATGTTTAACTTGAACGGTCTAGGTTCGCTTAACACATAATTCCCGCCTAGACAATTATCTAAACCGATTTTTTGAATCCTGCCAATCTTTTGTCACTTTAATAAAATAAGTTAGAATATACTCAATGATGTGCCTATCATTAGAGAGGCCTAAGACAAAATTTAGTAAAATGAGCTCTTTATAGTATAAATATAATATAATAAAAAATTATATTGATAAACCAAAACAAAATTTTAAAAAACAAACGATTAAGACATAAATTTCTTCCTTCTATTTCAATAAACTCTTTTACCAAATTCTCATAATCTAAATTTCTAACTAGGTCTCATTCTGTAGATATGATTGCTAAACCATTTAGTCTTTCTTGTGACATAGTTGATCGTTAATAAGACTTTATCAACTTTAGTTTTGAAAAACTTCTTTCAGCTGAAGCAACCGAAACTGGAATCGTCAACAAAATCCGATAAGCAATCCATGAGTTTGGATAACAATCTTCCGTTCCTTTCAAGTAATTCAACACTTCAACGGGTGTCTTGCATTCTTCTGGCAAAACACTTTTAAGAACTGTTACTTCAAAATACAACTCATCTCATGTAACATCTGAATGATTTCCATGTTTTAAAAATACTTCAAGATTGGTACAAGATGTCTTCAAATTATCATCACTTGCTGACTTTAGTTTCTCTAAATCAAATAGGAAACCAAAGGTTTGTTCGTACTTTTGAAATTGTTCAAACCTTGTCTTAAGAGAATAGAGAGCTTGATCCATGACTTGGTTGAAATAGTTTATTCTAAAACTCTCTTCTGGAGACAAAATCACAGTTTCATCAACTATCTCTGATTCTTCACCAATTTTTCTTTTGATAACACGTTTTTCCTTTGTTGAAAATATGGCTTCAATTTCCATATACTCTGCAATTACTTTAGCATCTGATTTTGCACTCTCAAAACCATTATCTCTATAATCTTGGAAAAAAAAACAAGTCATTTTAACTGGGAAATACAACTTCAATGTTCATGTCTTCTGACTGCAAACTCTTGCTTACAATGTTGACTGCAAAGAGAACTTTGTACCAAATCACGATAGAAAGTAAAAATTCATAATTTTCAAACTCATGTGTTTCACTTGTCGCAAGACACTCAGCATCACTTTGGGCTTTTGGATCATCACTATTTTCTGCTATATGAATCAGAGCATTTCTATTTTTGGAGCTTGAAATCTTACTACCTTGACACATTCAACATGACTCTCCCACCGAGGTTGTGATAAATTTTTAACTGACAAACCTCCCACTACATCTTCCAATATCTTCCATCGCTTAGTCGAAAATGCAAATAGACAATAAGTTCGTTGAATTATCCCAAAAAATGAGATGGCTTTTTGAGAAGTGGTTGTCATATCACTAAGAGCAAGATTAAGACTATGACAACCACATGGTGTATAAAAGGTATGTAGGTTGACGTCAACAAATCTCTTTTGTACTCCTTTATGTTTTCCCTTTATATTGGATCAATTATCATATTCTTGTTTACTCATATCATCAATACTTAAATTCATAGCAACCAATTAACAATTTATGTTTTAGTTTTTTTATAAATTTTCCTTTTTTAAAAACAAATTAACAATTTTCTTTTTGGGTTTTTAAACGTACATACAAGATATTTTTACAGTAAATTTAAAAAGAAAAATTTTCATTATTCATCATCACGACTTGAATCTTGACATTACAATTAAAATAAAAGATTCTAAAAATTTATATATTTTGAAGATTCTAGATAAATGTTTTTTTTGTTAATAGGCCTGAATATAGTGGTATAAAAAAAAGTTACCATTGAGCTCTCAATTTGTTGGATTGAGTAGAATGAGAATGACCAGATTTTCTAGTTTCACTTTAAATATTTCTTGTTCATTGAACTAGTTAATGTCAGCAACTTTGACCTACGTGGGGCCAAACTTGTATGGTCTTGTCTTAAACTAGATTCAACATATTAATATATTATGATTTGTTATATTGGAATATAGCACATACAAACTATTTAGTATTTACTATATATAAAGTATATCAAATACATATTGAATTTAAATAATCTTCAACCAAGCCATATTCCATGGTATAAAAATGAAAAGTAGTTTACTTGAGACCGTCGTCTGAATTATTTAATACTATAAGAAATACATTAATACTACATGTACAACTTCAATCACGTAACGTAACATGAATGATTACAAAATTTCAAACTTTGTCAATCAAAAAATAATTAAATGGAGTTTAGGAGTCAAAGAATTTAAAGTCAACGTATCGAGAAGATCAATGAAAGTTACATAACCATGATTTATGGATGATATATTGCTAAAGCATATCTAACTTTGTCATATATAAAAGTCGATTGCAGAAAGTTATAACTTTTGTCTGAATTTCGCAGAGGTATTTTAAAGAATTTGTATTAATTTATTTTTGTCTACAGTTAGCATAAAAAAAAGGAATCCATATATACAGAGAGTTGTTTGTACCTACTTTGTCTTGAGAATAAAGTAAATAAATAGTTTGGAGAAACAAACAAAAATTTAAATACAAATATACTAGCCCATAAAATTGTCAGATATATCACATGGTACCTCTAGATGTTTGATGGAAAAATTGTAGATTCCATTTTCAAGAACAATAATAAAGTAAAAAAAAGAAAAAAAATATAGTTCTATTTTGTCTACCAAAAAATGAAGTTAATTATTGCCTATTTTAGATTTTTGGTTCAGTAAAAGATAACAGTACAATTACGAGATTTGTCTCTGTCACGCGACAAAAATATTACGCAATTTATTAATTCTGTCCCTTTTGCTTATTAAATGCCAGCTAATTAAATATCCCACCAAACTAGTCCATGACGTCACCAACTTAGATTTAGGCCCAATTAAACTCTATTTAGAGCCCAATTAGTTTGAAGCCCATTACCTATTAGTCCATTTTGAGAAATTACGGCCTGAAAAATGTTCGCCTTTCGCGCTTGGCGCTGATTTTCAGGATTTTATGGCAATCCCGCCAATAGCATTTCATTGACCAAACATTGTTTTCACTCAGGAAAAGAAAGCGAGAGATGGAGCTCAGTATCAGTGGCAATACGCTTAAGACTTTCGCTAGGTCTATAATCTGCCTTGCACGCGTCGGCAACGAGCTCGTGTTGGAATATGATCAAGTCTTCATCGTATATCATTAAACAACTTTACGGTTTTGTATAAACAATAAGATTCATGTATTAGTTTGTTTAATTGAATAGGTGAATATGAATAGATACAATCGAATGGTTGTGTTTGTTTGTAAGATGGTGTCTTTAGGTTTAAGGATGTCACATAATGTTTAGCGAACAGGTATGTTGTAAAATATATATACCCTTGTTTTTTTTTTTTTTGTCAAATATATATACCCTTGTTGGTAATTAATAAAATATATGTTTTGGTTTTCAAAATAAAGAAGGGAAAACGTGAAACTAAAATTAGAGAGAGAAAATCTGTTTTAACGACCAATAGGAAAACAGATAGAGATTTATCTTCTTCAAATCAGAGAGGAACCAGAGAAGAGAGTTTTTATTCTAAGAGAGAAACAGAATTACTTCTGTAGTTGTCCGATCCTAATCCCAGGAAAGATCAAATTCCAATATGGTATCAGAGCACATGGAGACAACGATGCATCAAACCATTCCTATCTTCAATGGAGATTCCTACAGTTCTGGAAAATCAAATTGACAACAATTCTGAAAACCAGAAAACTCTGGGATGTGATTGAGAATGGAATCACAGAGATTCCAACCACTCAAGCCACGCCTCAAGCAACAAGAGAAAGAGAAGACCGATTGTTTCAGGATATGATGGCGCTTCAGATTTTGCAAAGTGCAGTATCAGAATCAGTTTTTCCTAGAATCGCTTCTGCATCATCTTCTCGAGAAGCATGGAATGCTCTTGAGATGGAGTTTCAAGGAAGTCAACAAGTTAGAATGATTAATCTTCAAACCCTGAGAAGAGAATATGAAAATCTGAGGATGGAAGAAGGAGAGACAACCAACGAGTTTTCAATAAAACTTATAAACTTGAGCAATCAACTTCGAGTACATGGAGAAGAAAAGACTGATTACCAAGTGGTTCAAAAGGTACTTATCTCCATACCACAGAGATTCGATAATATCGTTGGGGTACTCGAACAAACAAAAGATCTATCAGTTCTCTCAGTAACAGAATTGATAGGAACCCTAAAAGTGCATGAGAGGCGTCTAAACCTCCGAGAAAATCGCATCAATGAGGGTGCTTTCTATGGAGAAAATTTTGGCTCAAGAGGGGATAACAAGCGGAAAAAAAACTGCCATGAGAAGACCAACAAGTGGTGTGGCTTGTGCAAGATGAACAATCACAATGAGGTCGATTGTTTCGGAAAAAGAAAGATAATGGTTCATAGAGAAGTGAAACCTACGAGAGGAAATGCTATGTCTGTAATAAACCAGGACATATAACAAAAGAATGTCGACTTAGAAATAATGAAAGAGCACACCTAAGTCTAGAAGAATCCGATGGTGAAAGTGAAAATGAGTGTCACATGCTTTTTAGTGTCGTTGAAGATAAAGAGACTTCAAATTTAGGCGATGAATCTTGGCTAGTGGACAGCGGCTGTACCAATCACATGTCAAGAGATTCAAGACACTTCATCAATCTGGATCAAAGTAATAAGATAACCATTCGAATTGGGAATGGTGGTAAAGTCATATCTGAAGGAAAAGGAGACATACAAGTGTCAACAAACAAAGGAGGAGATCACATCATCAAAAATGTCCTATATCTACCAGAATTGGCGAGGAATTTACTAAGTGTTTCTCAAATGATATCCAATGGATATCGATTGATTTTTGAGAATGAAAACTACATCATACAAGACCCAAAAAGAAGGAAGATCATGGACATTAAGATGAAGGATAAAAGCTTTCCAATTGAGTGGAAAAGATCAAGTGAAGAAACGTATGTAGCATGCAAAGAAAAACAAGAGAAAATGAGTTTATGGCATAAGTGTTTGGGTCATGTAAACTATGACAAGATGGAGCAAATGCAGAAGATGAAGACAGTAGAAGATCTTCCAAAGTTTGCAGTAGCAAGAGATGTATGTGAATCATGTGAGATGGGAAAGCAACCAAGGAAAAGCTTTCCAAAGGAATCGCAAAGCAAAACAAGTCAAACACTAGAATTTGTTCATTCTAACATGTGTGGTCCAATGCAAAATGAATCGTTAAACTCAAGTAAGTATTTCCTTACATTCATTGATGATTACTCTAAGATGGCATGGGTCTACTTCATGAGAAACAAAAGTGAAGTGCTGTCAAAGTTCAAGTTCTTCAAACCATTTATGGAGAATCAATCGGAGAAGAAGATAAAAAGACTCAGAACCGATGGAGGAGGAGAATATTTTTCAAACGAATTCAAGAAATTATGTCAAGAGAGTGGCATACATCATGAGATAACAACTCCTTATTCTCCACAACAAAATGGTATTGCTGAAAGGAAAAATATGACACTTGTAGAGATTGCAAGATCGATGCTTAAAGAGAAAAACTTACCGAATAAGTTTTGGGCTGAAGCAATAGCAACATCAACATATTTGCAAAAGCGATTGCCATCAAAATCATTGGAGAAAGGAGTTACACCATTGGGGAGTGGAAAGAAACCAAGTGTTGAACACTTGAAAGTTTTCAAATGTGTTTGCTACATACACATACCGGATGAAAAGAGAAAAAAACTCGACACAAATGCCAAACAAGGGATATTTGTAGGTTACAGCAATGAGTCAAAAGGATATCGTGTGTACTTGGTAACTGAAGAGAAAGTCGAAGTTTCAAGAGACGTTACCTTTTGTGAGAAGAAGACATGGAGCAATGATAGAAAAACTGAAGAAAAAGCGATCATATTGCATGTCAAGATAAACACACGAGAACAAGGAAGAGGAGATGATCTAAATGATAAAATAGACCAAGTAAGTAATGCTTTTAATCAACTTCAAATCTCAAATACGAATCGTGGTCATATTCAAGGAGGAGAAGATTCAGTTGGTCCTAGAGGATTTCGATCAATCAACGATCTAATGGGAATAACAACTGAAGTCGAAGAGGAGGCGCTTATCCATGAGGTATGCATGATGATGGCTGAAGAACCACAAGCCTTAGAAGAAGCATTATAAGATGAAAAATGGTTTAAAGCCATGGAGAATGAACTGCGTATGATAGAGAAGAACAAAACATGGAGTGTTGTTGAAAGACCGAGTGACAAAAACGTGATTAGTGTCAAATAGATCTTTCATTTGAAGACTAATGCAAGTGAAGACGCCATTAAACACAAAGCAAGATTGGTGGTCAGAGGATTCACACAAGAATATGGAGTAGACTATCTTGAAACATTTGCACCCGTTTTAAGGTATGATACAATAAGAACTATTATGGCTATTGCTGTTCAAAACAGATGGAAACTTTACCAAATGGATGTAAAGTATGCATTCCTAAATGGCGAGTTAGAGGAGGATGTCTACATAGAACGATCTCCCAGATTTATAGAAGAAGGAAGCAAAGATAAAGTCCTTAAACTCCACAAAGCACTCTACGACTTAAAACTGACGCCTAGAGCATGGTATTGTCGGATTGATGGATACTTCATCGAATATGGATTCAAAAGAAGCATCAATGATGCAGCACTCTATGTAAAGAGAGGTACAAACAAAATCTTGGTGGTTAGCTTGTATGTCGATGACATTATAATCACAGGAAGCAACTTAGACGCAATCGAAGACTTCAAGGAAAAGATGAAAAATGAGTTTGAGATGACAGTTTAGGAGAACTTAACTTCTTCTTTGGCATGGAGGTAATCCAAAACGAGAATGGCATATTCTTATCACAAGAAAATTATGCCAAAAAGCTTCTAAAGAAGTTCGGAATGCAAGACTGCAAGATGTTGTCAAAACATTTAACATCGAATGGCAAAAGAAAAGAAGTTTTGAAGGAGAAACTTGAAGATGTTACAAAGCATAGAAGCATGATCGGAGGTTTGCTATATCTTTGTGCTTCACAACCAGATATTATGTATGCAACTTCATATTTGTCTCGTTACATGTCTGCTCCAATGATGCAACATTACCAAGAAGCAAAACGAGTGCTAAGATACGTTAAAGGTACTTTGAACTATGTCATTCAATTCAAACAAGTATAGGAACCAAAATTGGTAGGGTTCTCCGATAGTGATTAGAGAGGTTCGGTTGAAGACAAGAAGAGCACAAGCGGCTATGTTTTTACAATAGGATCAGGTGCTTGCTGTTGGAATTCAAGCAAACAAAAGATGGTGGCTCAATCAACTGCTGAGGCTGAGTACATTGCGATTTTGCTCCACAGAAAATCAAGCAATATGGCTGTAATGCTTAGTGAATGAACTTGGATTCAAGACTGAAAAAGGTACTTGTATTCTATGTGATAATCAATCTGCGATTGCTATAGGAAAGAATCCAGTTCAACATCGTCGAACAAAGCATATCGACATCAAATATCACTTTGTAAGAGAAGCTGAGCAAGAAGGGAGAATCAAACTTGAGTATTGTCCAGGAGAGTTTCAAGTCGCAGACATTCTAACAAAATCTCTAGGCACATCAGAGTTTGAAGCTTTAAGAGAAGAACTAGGAGTCACGATGAAGCCATAATCAAGGAGGAGTGTTGGAATATGATCAAGTCTTCATCGTATATCAGTAAACAACTTTAGGGTTTCATATAAACTATAAGATTCATGTATTAGTTTGTTTAATTGAATAGGTGTGTATGAATAGGTACAATCGAATGGTTGTGTTTATTTGTAAGATTGTGTCTTTAGGTTTAAGAATGTCTCTTAGAAGACATAACCTTTAGTGAATAGGTATGTTGTAAA
>JAKUCM010005711.1:0-30919 GCA_023374145.1 Lepidium sativum
CAATAACCAATGTTTGTTAGTATTTCAAGAAAATTCCTTTTGGTTTATTCGAGATGAGCAAAAAGCAGTGTTGTTACATGTGTACAATTAACAGTAGTATTTGGTTGAAGGGAAGTGAGTAGTTTCTGTACATTTGGATTTGTCTGGGGCGATATTTGAATAACCTGTAAATTTAGGGTTCTTCATAGAAAACATTTAAAGAAAGGGACAAAAACTGAAAAGGAATAAAGCACGAAAAATAGAAGCCCAAAGCCACACCAACATTGAACTTTCCCCTCTCACACGCAAGTACTCTCTCTCTCACACTCATCTCATTCCTTCTCTCTCCTCGCCGTGAAGTCTGAGAAGTAGAAGAAGCTCCGATTTTTCTGAATTTCTATCAGAAAAGATTTGGGAGTTTACTTTAGTCTCTCCGGAGAGACAATCGCCTATTTTGTCCTGGATTTAGGCAAAATCAGACGACAAATCTGAGTCTCGAGATCAAATTCTTTGGGAGTGGTTTTTGTGGGTTTCTCAGTGCAATGTTTTGTGACTGTTTCTACTGGAACAAAGGATTCTCCGAGTTGGAATCGGATTTTTCCGAGTCAAAACCCTTCTCACTTCCGTCTCCTCTTCCTCGGTGGCCACAAGGTTACACAACTATTCTTTCTTGAAAATTGCAATATTCATTTTATCATTTTTATTATAATCACTGCAATTTTCAAAGTATTTACTCCTTTTCTCCCAATATATAAAATCTTTTAAATTTTTTGATTTGTTTCATATTATAAAATATTTTGTAATCCTAACAGAAAATTTAATATATTTAATAACTTTTAACTTTTAATATTTCCTAGTTTTTTTTTGTAATTGGCTAAACTATAATTAAACTAAAATACTAATTAATTTTAAAGATAAATTATTAAAGTTTTTTAATAAGCCTATTTTTAACCAAACATCTTATAATTTGGGATAGAAAGAGTATTCATTTGGTATCTTGGCATTTCAATCAAATTATGTTAAGTAATTTATCAAATAGAGAGAGAGAGAAACACATAATTTGGGAAATAATTTTCATTTTAGTTTTACTCAATAAAAACAATTTTTACTGTATTAAAAGTTCTTGAGGTAGCTCTGGTTCATCAAGCAATTGATTAGGTGTACGTCAAAGATCATATAGATTTATATTATCATATGATATTTATGGCTTTTTTTTTGTTTTTATTTTTATAATCTTTGGAATATTCAACATGGGTGTGCGTGTTGTTTGTTTACTAGTTCTTTGTTTGACATTCTAATTCAAGAGTTTTTTTTTCCATGGGTCAAACTTATCGGACTCCCAACATTAATGGAACTGAAAAAAATGTTGTATAGATCAACATCATTAGTTACTGACTTTTAAGTGAATTATTCTTCCCCTGATATGTTAGAAGTTAGGATTTATCAGCTTCAACAATGTCAGCAATTGAATGCTGTCAGGTTCTCTGAAGCTGCTTTAAAACAGAACTGGAATCTTTCTTTACGTTGGCTTTGTTTCAGGAAGAAGTTTTGCTACAGGAAGGATACATCTTGGCGAGATCGAAGTGGTGAAAGTTACAGAGTTTGACAGAGTTTGGAAATGTGGTACGTTGCATGGAAAATCCAGATGCGTCTCTTTTTACAAACCTGTGGGGATACCAGAAGGTTTCTATTGTCTTGGTCATTTCTGCCAGCCAAACAATCAGCCATTGAGAGGCTTTGTTCTTGCGGCGCGGGCTAAGGAGCTCGATCATCAACATGATGATCATCAGCCTCCCTTGAAAAAACCTGTGAATTATTCTTTAATTTGGAATTTAGATTCAGATTGCTACTTCTGGTTGCCTAATCCGCCAGTTGGTTACAGAGCCGTGGGAGTTATTGTTACAGGCGATTCAGAGGAGCCTGAGGTAGAAGAAGTGAGATGTGTAAGAGAGGATCTTACAGAGAGTTGTGAAACTGGTGACATGATACTTGGCATGGGGTCTTTTAATGTTTATAGCACTAAACCATGTAAGAGAGGGATTTGGTCTAGGAGCGTGCCAGTTGGGTCATTCTTTTGCTGCACTAATGATGCGTTTTCTGATAACAAACAAGCTATGAAGATTGCGTGCTTGAAAAATCTTGATCCGAGCTTACATGGGATGCCAAATCTTGACCAGGTCCATGCACTTATTCAGCATTATGGACCTCTGGTCTACTTTCACCCTGAAGAGACGTACATGCCTTCTTCGGTGCCATGGTTCTTTAAAAATGGAGCTTTGTTGTACCGGTCTGGGAAATCGCTAGGCGAACCAATTAACTCTGTGGGCTCGAATTTGCCTGCAGGTGGAACAAACGATGGGAACTTCTGGATTGATCTCCCTGAAGACGATGAGGAAGGTAGTAGTAATTTAAAGAAGGGAAATCTAGAAAGTGCAGAGCTTTACGTTCATGTAAAGCCTGGACTTGGAGGGATTTTCACAGACATTGTGATGTGGATTTTCTGCCCATTTAATGGCCCGGCCACACTCAAAATTGGTCTTCTCACTGTACCCATGAACCGCATTGGAGAACATGTTGGTGATTGGGAACATTTCACTTTCCGGATAAGCAATTTCAACGGCGAGCTTACAGAGATGTTCTTCTCACAGCATAGTGGTGGCGGATGGTTGGATGCATCTGATCTTGAGTTTGTCAAAGGAAGTAACAAACCGGTTGTATACTCATCTAAACACGGCCACGCAAGCTTCCCCCCACCCGGGAATGTATCTTCAGGGTCCGTCGAAGCTCGGGATTGGAGTGAGAAACGATGTTGCAAAAAGCAAATACATGTTGGATTCTAGTCAACGGTATAGAATCGTTGCAGCAGAGTATTTAGGCGAAGGAGCAGTTTCAGAGCCGTGTTGGCTACAGTTTACGAGAGAATGGGGACCAACTATAGTTTATGATTCTGCGGCTGAGATCAATAAGATCATTGATCTACTTCCTTTCTTTATGAGGTATACTATTGAGAATCTGTTTCCTATTGAGCTTTACGGCGAAGAAGGTCCTACGGGACCAAAGGAGAAGGATAATTGGGAAGGTGATGAAATATGTTGAAAGCTTCTGGTTCATCTAGAAGCTTTTTGTAACCTGTTAATAGGTGTATATATGATGTAAAACATATCTTTTGAAACAAGTGAAAGCAGTGAATATATCATACCTTTTCCGTCAGTTGACTTCTGTAGAAATGGACAATCCAATTGACGGTTTTGCTTAGTTTCGGTTCCGTTTATTTCGGTTCCGTTTATTTCGGTTTGTATAAAGTGAAATTTGACAACATATACACAAATTTATCTTAAATTAGTTGAGTGACTTCCCTACTAATTGTAAGTTTCTTTATCCGTTTTAGTTGAAAATTGTCCTTCTAATGATTTCTTCCTTTCTCCTCTTTATTTGATGTGTTCGGTCTTTTCTCTATGTTCTGTTTGTCTAAACCTAATGTCTGATGGGCCGAATTCTTATTGAAGCATGTCTATTAAGGAATTGAAGAAAAGAAGAGTTTCTTAAGGAGTTGGGCCTTTAAATATTTTGGTCCACTCAAAAAGAGTTTGTTATAACAAACTGTTCTTCTTTTAAAAGATAAAAGATTCTTTCACCATTTTTGTAACCTAAAAAGAGAAACAAAAAGTATAACTGGATTCCAGGAACTAGCGTATCTATTAACAAAAAAAAACCAAAAAATCTAAAGTAACAAAATGATTAAGATCCTTTAATTTAATTGTAATGTAAGGTTCAAAAATTTCTAAAAAACTAAGACATAAATTGTTAATTAGATTTGAAAAATATAAAATAAAAGAATTGTTATTCCAAAAGGAAAAGAAAAAAAGAAAAAGAAATTCATAATACAAGAGAAAAAAAGAAAAATCTAAACTTATATATAGTTGTTTAAGGTTTACCATGATTTACACATTAACAAACTACAAACAATCTTTTCATCTCGTTTGTTCTTTTGAGCTAATCCAATATTTTACTTCATCTTCTTAATTGTAAGTTTTCCTATTATTTATTATAAATTTTAGAAACATGTCTTCAAGAATGTATCCATTAGGAGCGCAAAAAAAGACAATAGAAAAATAAGGATTACACATTTGTGAAATCACAAGCAGGTTGTTTAATCAAGTTTCTTACAAAACCTGAAAATTCTAGTGATTTTGTGGAGGTCAATGAACAAAAAGAGGATGAAAATATCAACCGAAAAGAGGATGAGAATGTTAACATAGAAGATGATGAAAATCTCAAATACAGAGGAAGAAGGGACACAAGTGAATATAGCTGGGAAATATGCTGATTTTGAAGAGTAATATAGACTTCTTGATATATATGATCCTGAAAATTGGAGAGAAGTTGATTTTGGATTAAGACTTATTATGGTTAGAAAATGTCTTGCAACAAGATATGCAATCGATTTCAATTTTCCAAGAGATAAGACTAATGGTCGACATTTCTCCCACGCATATTATTTGAGATTTTGAGTAATGGAGAGAAACAAAATATGTGTTGGCTAGTTTACTCAAAAACATCAGACAAAGAGAGGAACTTAAGAAGCATGAGACTAGTCATGAGCATATTAAATGCATGAGTCAGTGGATGAAACTTGAATTGAGGCTGAAAAAAAACAAAACAATTGATAAGTATGTGCAAGAAGAACTCAACACAGAGAGAAATCATTGGAAAGATGTGATGCTTCGAGTTTTTTCCTTGGTAAAAACTCTTGCCAAACAGAATTTAGCATTTCGTGGAAAAAATGAAAAGGTAAGAGTGGACGGTAATGGTGACTTCTTAAGATTTATTTACATGATGGCTGAATGAGATCCGGTAATGAGAGAACATGTTAGACGGTTTAAAGATGGTGAATTTCATTATCATTATCTCAGTAATAAAATCCAGGATGAGTTGATAAAACAGATAACTATGTTAGGTTTTAAGCAATTCGACAATTATCAATTGACTAATCTAGCAAAAACCCTAAGCTCTAGGTCTTGTATTAACTTAATTGAATCTGAAAAATAGGGAACTCGATTATACCTGAAGTTTGATTGGTGCAGCGGAGATAAGATCAGGTATAAGATCAGCAAGTGCTCCAAGTGTAGCACCTCTATTGATAGTCCACACGCACACAAGTAGGAGAGAAGTCTGCTAGAACTTTGTGTGCAATTCACTTAGGGTTTCGACTTGTGCAATCAGCGGCTAGGGTTTCTCATCATATCAAAAACGTGCCCTATATCATATATATAGGGAGTTTAAGTTAACCTAATTAATTCCTAGTTGAACTAGGATTAATTTAGGTCCAGCCCAAAACACCTAATTAATTCCTAGTTGAATTAGGATTAATTTAGGCCCAATCCAAAACACCTAATTAATTCCTAGTTGAATTAGGATTAATTTAGGTCTGGCCCAAAACACATGTTCTCATCTAAAACCATGTATTATTACGCTCAAGTCATGAATCATTCCTATAATGATCATTCCATATTGAATTGTCTCCATTTGCTTAGGTGGTGGGTAACCCAATAGGATCATATAGTACAAGCAGTGAGTATCTCAACTCACATATTATAAGTGGACTCTAGCAAACCATTACAACCCCTAGTACCATATGACTTTGTCTTATCTCGATGTTAGAACCGACCACACGAGTAAGTACAAATGATTGCAGGACATTCCCAACAATCTCCCACTTGTATTGGAATCATATATTCCTAAAATCCCTTTGTCTCCATATCTCTATCTGCTCTAAGGCAAGAGTTCATATCATCCTTATTTTAATGAGCCAGATCAATGTTCATCGAACTTGAATTTGTACTGATAGAGCAAACAAGCTTCTTTCACCTTGTTTGAGCACGACCATGCATTTTACAGTATCAAATCTTTCGAAGGGCCCAAAGATATCTTTCTCCCATATATAGGAGGGAAAAATTCCGTCTTGTTCCATCCTCTGTTCCTTTCTCACATTTCATGATATGTCCGACAAATTCCTTTATAACCACCAGTTACGGTTGGCATTTGAAAATTTCAAAACAAACCAATTCATGTGCAAGAAAACAGCTTGAACTCAGGTCTAAGGATTATGCTCTATAGTCGTATGAGAATCTCTTATGACACTCATAATACGATCTCGTAGAGTTTTCATAGCGGGTCATTTCCGATGCTATGTCCATGTGACACACATCTATGTGATTGACTTGATACTTATTATCAATGACTCCATGAAACTTAGTCATCAGTCACCTCACATACTAGTCTATCTCGTTATTAGTATCCCACTTTAATAACCATTGACTAGGGAATGAAATAATTCATGCATTTTACGCCTATAGGGTTTCATGATCAAGTCCTCAACTTGATGACCTATCATGTTCATTTCGGGATAAATATTTAATACAAGTATTAAATAGAAATGAAATAATTTCATTAAACATAACCAAAGTATGTTTACATCATAACATAAAACTATTATAACTCCCACTGGAACTAAGATTATATCTTAAGATACCTAAGGCCTATGCCATTGGCATTATACTAATGCTTAGTCCGTGAAAGTACTTTCGTCAAAGGATCAGCGACGTTCTCTTCGCTTGAAACTCGGCTGATCTTCACGTCTCCTCTTTCAATGATATCTCTGATCAGATGAGATTTCCTACTCTATATGCTTGGATCTCTGGTGCGATATGGGCTCCTTTGCATGTGCAATGGCTCCATTGTTATCACAATACAGCGCCACCGGCTCAGCAATACTCGGAATCACACTAAGTTCAGAGATGAACTTCTTTATCCAAACAACTTCCTTCGCAGCATCAGAAGCAGCGATGTATTCAGCTTCAGTAGTGGAGTCAGCTACGGTGCTTTGCTTGGAACTCTTCCAACTAACTGCACCGCCATTCAGACAGAAGACGTAACCGGACTGAGACTGGGAATCATCCTTATCCGTCTGAAAGCTTGCATCCGTGAATCCACTAATAACCAACTCCTCACTGCCTCCGTATACCAAGAACATATCCTTAGTATTCCTCAAATATTTCAGGATGTTCTTGACAACAGTCCAGTGAGTCTCACCTGGATTTGATTGGTACCTGCTTGTCATACTTAATGCACAAGCAACATCTGGACGAGTATAAATCATAGCGTACATGATGGATCCTATTGCGGAAGCATAGGGAATCCTACTCATGTGTTCTCGCTCAACATGTGTCTTGGGACACCCTATCTTGCTTATAACCATGCCATGAGACATTGGTAAGAAACCCTTCTTGGAATCATGCATACTGAATATGCTCAAGACCTTATATATGTAAGTGTCTTGACACAAACCGATCAACCTTTTAGGTCTATCTCGATAGATCCTGATTCCAAGAATATATGCGGCTTCCCCCATGTCCTTCATCGAGAAACATTTTCCAAGCCAAGCCTTAATAGACTTCAACAACTGAATGTCATTTCCGATAAGTAAGATATCATCCACGTACAACACAAGAAACGCAACTACACTCCCACTAAACTTCTTGTATACGCATCTTTGTTCTTCGTTCCTGATGAAGCCAAATTTTTTGACTGCTTCATCGAAACAAATATTCCAACTCCATGACATTCGGCTCTACTGTCTTGAGCATTCCATGCAGCTCAGTCAACGTCTTCGTCATGTTGTTCATATTATAGTACAATACAAACTGATGATAACAAGACGGCAGCGACTGAAGTATGATGTCCGTAGAAAACTCTTGGCTAAGGGGACAGTCTATTTTAGCCGGATTATCAATATAACCCATCATTTTCAGGACATGACTACTCACCGAACCATCCTTCGATAGTTTGCATTCGATGAGAGATTTCACCGTTTGATATCTCTCATATCGTGTCTGTTTCTGAAACATTCCCTTCAGGCCAGTCACAATCTCGATGGGCGACACCACATTCTCGTACTGCACCTGCAGTTCTGAGGTCATGGTCGCAAGCATCAAGCATTGCACATCTATCACATCATTGGAATGCTTATCCCAAGCATTCCTAACTGCAACAATGGCATTGACAGCCGGTCTAGGAGGCAAGACTTGTTCCAAAACATAGTCTTTCTTCTCCTGCCTAAGAACAATTCTCAGGTTATGGTACCAACTCAGGAAATTCTTCCCATTCAACTTGTCCTTCTCAAGAACAGATTGAAGGGAAAATGAGTTGTGGTTATGGTTGTTTTTATTTGCCATAGCTGAAATTAAGAGAGGTAAGGAGTTTTAGTTATGATGATTTAAGTGTTGAGAAATCTTAACATATTTAAGAAAACTCACATTGTGTTCAATCAATAGTTCTTCGATTGAATACAATGATCCCGAGATCCATATTTCAGAAAAATCTGAGTGAGCTGAGCTCATCGCCCAAACCTTAGTTATTTAGGTAAGCAACTTATTTGCTAGTTATATCACATATATAACTCTCGGTCGTGATTTGACATCTCATATGCCAAAATCACTCCGATGTCTCAAAGCTCAAGACGGTCTTGATAGCTCAGTCAAGTAAACCAATCTCATAGTCATATGGTAACGGTTACCATTTGTCTCACCCATGTCAAAGTAGGTACCTAACCCGAGCTAGCCCACCATACGATGAAACGAGCCTTGACAGTTGACGTGAATTGGAAAGACATTAATTTCTTGATATTTGTTTGAGACACTAAACTTTAACTTGAATGTATATCATATATGCACTCAAGATGGTTAAAAGGGGATTTTAAAAGTCAAAGAAATCAAATCAAATGCTTCAAAATTTTATGTATGAATTTTTTAATCATGACCCTGTGCTGGTTGGCACCTGCTGGTTTTTCTCCAACTTGGTATAATTTTTCTTAAATCGATTGCGAGAAAACCAGATTCAGTCTAATCTTATTAAAACGGATCATTCAGGGCTATTTTAAATTAGATTATATTTTATTTTGATTTATCACATCAGAACCCTGAAACCATAAACCCTAATTTTTCTATTTCAATGAAACTCTAATTTTTCGATTTCAATGAAACTCTAATTTTTGATTTCATCAAAACCCTAATCATGCATTCTAATTCAATTATAACAAACTTTTAATCAATCAATCAAGCATGAAAACATCAGATTTCAATAAGAATACAACCTGGCTCTGATACGAGTGTTAGGTTTTAAGCAATTCGACAATTATCAATTGACTAATCTAGCAAAAACCTAAGCCCTAGGTCTTGTATTAACTTAATTGAATCTGAAAATAGGGAACTCGATTATACCTGAAGTTTGATTGGTGCAGCGGAGATAAGATCAAATATAAGATCAGCAAGTGCTCCAAGTGTAGCACCTCTATTGATAGTCCACACGCACGCAAGTAGGAGATAAGTCTGCTAGAACTTTGTGTGGAATTCTCTTAGGATTTCGACTTGTGCAATCAGCGGCTAGGGTTTCTCATCATATCAAAAACGTGCCCTATATCATATATATAGGGAGTTTAAGTTAACATAATTAATTCCTAGTTGAACTAGGATTAATTTAGGCTGAGCCCAAAACACTTAATTAATTCCTAGTTGAATTAGGATTAATTTAGGCCCAACCCAAAACACCTAACTAATTCCTAGTTAAATTAGGATTAATTTAGGCATGGCCTAAAATACATGTTTTCATCCAAAACTATTTATTATTACGCTCAAGTCATGAATCATTTCTATAATGATCATTCTCTATTGAATTGTCTCCATTTGATTAGGTGTGTGACTCAATAGGATCATATAGTACTAGCAGTGAGTATCTCAACTCACATATTATAAGTGGACTCTAGCAAGCCATTACAATCCCTAGTACCATATGACTTTGTATAATCTTGATGTTAGAACCGACCACACGATTAAGTATAAATGATTGCAGGACATTCCCAACAAACTAATCAAGTCAAGGACATGCTCATAAAAAAGATTCAAGGGGCAAAATATTTTTCTGTTATTGTTGATTGCACTCCTGATATTAGTCATCATGAACAAATGACACTTATCCTTCGATGTGTTGATGTTTCACCACGTTCAGCTAAGATAGAATAATTTTTTCTTACATTTTTGAATGTTGATGATACATTCGGTGAAGGCTTTTTAGTGAGATTCAGAAGGTGTTGGTTGCTCTGAATTTAAGTATTGATGATATGAGAGGACAAGGATATGATAATGGATCCAATATGAAGGGAAAACATAAAGGAGTACAAAAGAGATTTATTGACGTCAACCCTACATGCCTTTTATATACCATGTGGTTGTCATAGTCTTAATCTAGCTCTTAGTGATATGTCAACCACTTCTCAAAAAGCCATTTCATTTTTGGGATAATTCAGCGAATTTATTGTCTATTTGCATTTTCGACTAAGCGATGGAAGATATTGGAAGATGTAGTTGGAGGTTTTTCAGTTAAAAATTTGTCACAAACTCAGTGGGAGAGTCATGTTGAATGTGTCAAGGCAGTAAGATTTTAAGCTCCAAAAATAAGAAATGCTCTGATTCATATAGCAGAAAATAGTGATGATCCAAAAGTCCAAAGTGATGTTGAGTATCTTGCGACAAGTGAAACACATGGGATTGGAAATTAAGAATTTTTACTCTCTATGGTGATTTGGTACAAAGTTATCTTTGCAGTCAACACTGTAAGCAAGAGTTTACAGTGAGAAGACATGAACATTGAAGTTGCATTTTCCCAGTTAAAGGGACTTGTTTCTTTTTCCCCAAAGTTATAGATATAATGGTTTTGAGAATGCAAAATAATATGCTCAAGTAATTGCAGAGACTATGTAAATTGAAGCCATACATTCAACAAAGGAAAAACGTGTTATCAAAATAAAAAGAAAAATTGGTGAAGAATCAGAGATAGCTGATGAAACTGTGAATTAATCTCCAGAAGAGAGATTTAGAATAAATTATTTCAATCAAGTCTCAAGCTCTCTATTCTCTTAAGACAAGGTTTGAGCAATTTCAAAAGTACGAATAAACCTTTGGTTTCCTATTTGATTTTGAAAAACTAAAGTCAGCAAGTGATGATAACTTGAAGACATCTTGTACCATACTGGAAGTATTTTTAGAACATGGAAATCATTCAGATGTTATAGGAGATGAGTTGTATTTTGAACTAACAGTTCTGAAAGATGTTTTGCCAGAGGAATGCAAGAAACCCGTTGAAGTGTTGAATTACTTGAAAGGAATGGAAGATTGTTATCCAAACTCATGGATTGCTTATCGGATTTTGTTGATGATTCCAGTTTCGGTTTCTTCAGCTGAAAGAAGTTTTTCAAACTAAAGTTGATAAAGTCTTATTTGCGATTAACTATGTCACAAGAAAGACTAAATGGTTTAGCAATCATATCTATAGAAAGAGACCTAGTTAGAAATTTCGATTATGAGAATTTGGTAAAAGAGTTTATTGAAACAGAGGAAAAAATTTATATCTTAATCGTTTGTTTTTTTTTTAAAATTTTGTTTGGTTTATCATTAGAATTTTTTTAATTATATTATATTTATATTAAAAATGGCCCCTTTTACTAAAGTTCGCCTTAACCCTTTCTAAGGCTAGACACGACGTTGATTCCAGGTGAAAATATTTGAACAGAGGTGTATCCAATTTGGAGAACTCTATAGTTGTTTGTATTGTGTTTTCTTATTCAATCATTAAACCAGAGCAAAGTGTGAGAGAGAGTCTTACAAGTTTATTTTCTTAAATTCGTAATCGGATCCACCATTTTTATTGATTGAAGCTTCATAGCTGTCACAAGTGGTATCAGAACTTCAAGAAAGAAGCAAGAAAGAGATCTCAAGATGTCTTCAAAGGTGAAGGAGAACTCACCAGATTAAAGACGAACACACGATCTTAGTATCTCTACTCGAAGAAAATCAATCAGCAATCAGTAGTCAAGTTGTTCCTCGCAAGAAAATAGAAAGATCGAAGTTATCTCATCAAAATCAAAAGTCGAATAAGATAGTGAAATTCATTGAATAAACCTTTTCTTATCTCAATCTTATTGATTCAAATCATTAGTTTGTTAGCAAAGATTTCAAAGAATCAGAATGGAACAGAAACCAGGGAAGTTTGAAGTAGAGAAGTTCAATGGGAAATGTGACTTTGGTTTATGGAAATATCGGAGACTTAGTCAATTTGAGCTTCACATATTACCATCAGAAATAGAAGAAGAACCAGTTAGTCCAAAAGTATCAGTTATGTCAAAGGGATTAAGAGATAACAGTAAGACTGAGGTAAAGAAGCCTAATGCAACATGGATCTTGAAAGACAAGAGGGCAAGGACCCCAACCAAAAATTAACCCGCCTAGAAAAAGCCCAAAATAGAAAAGTCCGAATAAGACTTAAGTCTTAATAAGACTATCCAGAAAAAATCCAGTATTATATGAGTTTTATATTGATACCCAGTTATATATATATATATATCTTTCAATAATTGAATTTATTTGTATCTTTCAATAATTATACTTATTTGTACAAATATTTAAACTTGTATCTTTCAATAATTTTTAAAAATATGTATATGTAATATTTAAATTTTGTTAATAAAAATTTCATAATATATATCAAACTAAATATGTTGATCATTTACTAAATCATCCAATATATCTCTCAATCTCCTCCTGAAAAATCACAACATTTACAATTAAATGAAATAAAAATATTACTTGGATCTCAAATTCATAGGCTACTTGTCATAGTATCTCCAATTTCTTCACAAAAGTTATCTTCAATATCACCTAAAATTTCAAAATGTGAATCCATCAATCTAAATCAATAATTTATAGAATTTAAAATCAAATTTTTACCTCTAAGCTCGGGAAAACCACGTAACCAGTTTCTAGTACAAATAAAAGCTTGGACATTTCTTGGAAGGAGATGGTTTCTGTAGGAGTTCAACACCCGACCTCTAATACTGAAAGCAAATTCTGATACCATAGTGGGGATTGGAATGCTGAGAATATGACATGCTAGAGAAGCCAAATCACCATAATGTTGCCCGTTGTTTTTCCAGTTAGGACCTCCATATAAAAGACTTCACATCTAATCTGGGCTTTTCCAAATAAGCATTCAAATTAGATTTGGTGTTATCCGAGTCAGGAAGGATGTTTCTCTCAAGTTCAAAGAGATCATGTATCATAAAAACATACTAAATATGACAAAATTTTGGAAAGTAAATGATAATATGAAAATGAGAAAATATACTTACAAAATTTGGATCATCTTCTAATGGTGACTCTATAAGAAGTTTATTAAGAGTTGGTGTTTTAGTGAAAACGAACAATATATATGTGCCTAAGAAGCTAATTTGATCTCCACTTCCAATATTCAAACATTGGAATCATCACCTAGCAGATTATCATAAATCACTAAGAAGTATTGTAACAATACAGAAACTATCCAACAAAATCAAAGAAATCAGAAGCTTATAGACATTGGACTAGAATTACTAAGTTTTTACAACACTTAGTGGAAAACAAATATATCGATGACGATTAATAAACCTAGAAATACCTAGAAAATTTCTCGATAAATCCAGAAATAGATTGCATAAGATCAATCTCAAAGTCAAGATATTGTAATTCAGGAATATTGAGAAATGAAAACCTAATTGATGCAAAATCAAAATCCGCTAACTCGATTGATTAACATAATTCAAACCTGTAAAATTAAACCTTCTTCGATGAAAGGTATTTGCTCTTCTTCTTCAATAGAGCATCTGAAACGTTTCAGATGGTTCACTCGGATCTGAACCGTGTTGAGAGATAGAGACATAAGAGCTAAAGAAGGTTATTCCCTAAAGCACCGAAAGTCCATTGGGTACCCGTTACCCAATGGTTATACCCAAAAAAAACCATTTGTTATGGGTAATACCCAATTTAAGCCCACTTATTTTTTCTTATTGAAATAAGACTTTGGACTCTTTTTTTTCTGGGTTTTGGGTACCCAATGGGTAAAAACTCAAGAGTAACATCCCTAAATGTGTTATAGATGTGGTTGTTAAGAAAAATTATGCATGAACCTATTGCTTATGATCAATGGAAGGCTTTAAAAAGAGATTATCAAACAAAATTTCTTCCTACTAGGATTCATATGAAGAAGCAATTTTCAATTTTCAAGATTGATGAGGGTAAAACCATTGATGGAAATGTTGATTTGTTTCTCAAACTTGTACCTGATCTTGCAAGTTTAAAGGTTAAAATAGAAGACGACGACCAAGCCATATCTCTTCTAACTAGTTTTCCACCATAGTTTGATCCTCTAGTTCACACTCTTCAGTTTGGCACCAAAATGGAGACTCTCAGTTTGAGTGATGTTGTCACTGGAGCTTATGCAATGGAAGCAAATATTGTATAGAAATGAGCCTTGTATAAAAGAAGAATGTGGCAGAAGGGTTAACAATTGAAGGGAGAGGCATGTCTGATAAAAGGAACAATAAACAGTTAGGAAAGGAAAAAAGCATGTGAAAAAGCAGAGGAAGGTCTAACTCTAAGGGAAGATAAAATGATAGTGGAAAAGGTGTTTGGGTTTGTGGAGATACAAATAACTGGAAGCGTGATTGTCCTCAAAGGAATCATAACAAGTACAAAGATACTACAAATGTAACCTCATGGACATCAAAATCATCAACTTTCACTGTCATTCTAGTTGCTTCAATGGATAAATAAGTTTTAGACTCTCGCTGCATATATCACATAACACCTAGGAATAAACTTATCACAGATCTGGAGGAGTTTGATGGAAACAAGGTGTTTATGGGAAATAATACCTACTGCACAATTAATGACATTGGAAATATTGTCATTGAGAATGCAGATGGATCAACAATTACAGTGGAAGGGGTCAGATACATTCCAGAAAAGAGTAGAAACCTAATCTCATATGGTGAGTTAGAAGATATTGGTTGTAACTATGTCAGACAGGATTACGTGGTTACTTTCTACAAGGATAAAAGGAAACTATTGACTAGCAAATACAAGAATGGATTTTATTTCCTTCAAGGAAATGTCAAAACATATGAAGTTAATACGGTCAAAGAAAGTTTTGATGTAACAGAAAGATGGCACTGAAGACTAACTCATATGGGCAAAACATCAATGGAGACTTTGGTTAAGAAATGCTATCTTAAGAAAGAAAATGTCAATCGACTCAGATTCTGTGAAGCTTGTGCATTGGGAAAATTTAATAAACAAAGCTTCAAGAAGGCAAGACACGCAACCAAAGGTGCTCTAGAGTACATTGGTATATACACATTTTAACATGTTTTAGGAGTCGTTTTTAATTCCTATTTTATCCATATATACTAGTATTACGACACAGTATAACTTGCTAGTTCTACTAGTTTTATGAAAAATACAGTATAACTAGCAAGTTATACTAGTTATACGATACAGTATAACTTGCTAGTTCTACTAGTTTTACGAAAATACAGTATAACTAGCAAGTTATACTAGTTATACTTACCG
Source organism: Lepidium sativum (assembly GCA_023374145.1). NCBI lineage: Eukaryota > Viridiplantae > Streptophyta > Magnoliopsida > Brassicales > Brassicaceae > Lepidium > Lepidium sativum. Next base: position 15,474 of record JAKUCM010005711.1, read on the forward strand.
TTCTGCCTTCGATGATTATGTCATCCATCGGTCGTCTTCATTGTGTCCTCTCCCACTGCCTCCTGTGCTCGAACCTCCTCTTGTTCTAGCCATCACTGCAAGGCATTATACAAAACTTAATCAATTTATGTGTAGCCGACATATGTAGCTTATCTAATCCGAGACTTGTGATAGAGTAGCCGACATATGTGACTTCCTATCTCTACTTAAAGGATCGATGTTGTTAATTAATCAACAAGAACAAATTTAGCATAGTGGATAATCGTTTTAAGTAACAATGAAATGGTTTACCTTAGTGAAATCGCGAAATTTGGTTGAGAAAAGTCGTTGAGTTTCAGTGAAATCAAAGGGAGATTCCGAGGAGATCAAATCGCGAAGTTGGGTTGAGATAATTTTCGAAGTTGTACGAAGTTCGCCGAAGATCAAATTGGATTTCGAAATTCTGAGAGAAGATATAAAATGAGGAGTTTCGAGAAAATTAGAGGGAGAGTGGGAGGGGAAATCGGGATTAGTGGGGGAGTTGATTTGGGGGAGTTCGCGAAAATTAGGGTTTAGTGGGGGAGTTGATTTGGGGGCCGGTCGATAGGTTGGGTCGGGTTTGGGTCGGGTTTGGGTCGGGTTTGGGCGATTGGGTCGGTTTGGGTCGGGTTTGGGTCGGGTTTGGGCAATTGGGTCGGGTAAAATTGATTTCGGTCCGGTTTAATTGATTTGGACCCGGTTTAATTGATTTTGCTCTGATTTGTGCGATTTTCGCAGGGGTAAATTGGTCAATTTACAATTATTTCAATTTTTTTTTTTTTTTAAATTCAGTCTATTTTTTGCCTGGGTTTTGAGATTTGTTTGTGAACTAAAGGGTGTTCTCACACAATAACTCAAGTTCCAGACACAGACGATAACAGTAAATAACGAAAAAAGTTCAAAATCTATTTCCAAACGTTTGCTTCCCTTTATTCCTTATATCAGATATTCAATTTTGTATCGAAGAAGTAGATCCGAATAGCAAAACACCATGGTGAGACTCAAGGCGAGTCTCTGGGTTATTCTCTGGCTCGTTTCAATTAATTTTAAGGGTTCTTTTGGATCTGAAACAAGTAACGAAGCTTATGTGACACTTTTGTATGGAGATGAGTTCCTTTTGGGAGTTAGGGTATTGGGTAAATCGATTCGTGATACTCGATCCAACAAAGACATGGTTGCTTTGGTCTCTGATGGTGTCTCTGATTACTCTAAAAAGCTACTCAAAGTTTGTTTCTTTTTCTTCTATTTCATTTAAATTTTGAAGATCTGAATAGCTTTCGCTTTGAGCTTCAATTCTGTCTTCTTTCTTTTTTCTGTAGTTATGATCAGATTTGCTTTACTGCTTTGTTTAACGATGTTTGCTTTTTTTTCTTTCTTTTCAATGTATTCTAATTCTACAGGCTGATGGTTGGAAAGTTGAGAAGATCAGTTTACTGGCAAATCCAAACCAAGTTCATCCAACAAGGTTCTGGGGTGTCTATACAAAGCTAAAGATCTTTAACATGACATATTACAAGAAAGGTAAGAGATTTCTGCGAATTTTCTTCGGATTCCAGTTCGTGAGAATTTTAATCTTAAAAAGCTTTGGTTTTGTGCAGTTCTGTATCTTGATGCTGATACTATTGTGGTAAAGAACATTGAGGATCTGTTCAAGTGCTCCAAGTTTTGCGCAAACTTGAAGCATTCCGAGAGGTTAAACTCTGGTGTCATGGTTGTTGAACCATCCGAAGCTCTTTTCAATGACATGATGCGTAAAGTGAAGACTTTAAATTCTTATACCGGAGGAGACCAAGGGTTCTTGAATTCGTACTATCCAGATTTCCCAAATGCTCGTGTTTTCGATCCTAGTTTATCCCCTGAAGTCCTGAAAACCAGACCAGTTCCGGCTATGGAGAGGCTTTCAACTTTATACAACGCAGACGTTGGTCTTTATATGCTTGCTAATAAGGTATCCGGCTAAGAAACAAAGTTGTACTTAGGCTTGGTGTCTCTTTGGTTTTACTTTTCACTTTTCTGTAAAATTGTTGTGGTCTTGGAGTATGTTTGATTGATCTGGGATTGGTTTTGATCGGATTCAGGTATATCCTCTATTTATTCCGTTGTTTCAGTTTTAGAAACTTAAGTTCTCTCATTATTTTTGCAGTGGATGGTTGATGACAGCAAACTTCATGTTATTCACTACACTCTAGGTCCTCTTAAGCCTTGGGACTGGTGGACAGCATGGCTCGTGAAACCTGTTGATGCTTGGCAAGTAGGTCTTCTTCTTTCCTATGGTTATAGGGTTTCTTTCGAGTTGTCTAAGTCTGATTTCATTGTTAATAATTTCAGAACATTAGGGTTAAGCTTGAGGAAACTCTTTCTGGAACTGGAGGTGGCAAAAACCAACATGATGAACTCGTCGCCAAGTTCCTTTTCTTGTTACCTCTTTGTGCGCTTTTGTTCTGTATATACCGATCCATTCAGGTAATGCTTCTTTGTTGCCTTCACCTCTGCTCATTCATCTTTTTTTGCATCAATTTCACTTTTTTCCCTTTCTATTTTATTCTCAGGGTCGTGAGGGTTCATTGTGCAGGAGCTCTTTATGTAGTCAGATTAGATATCTTTATTATAATATTAGATGTAATGGAACACTTGGTTTTGGCAGTGTATCTACATTTTCAACCATGAATCCCAGCTATCAAGTGAGTTTCATCATCAAGTCGTCATTATTAAAGTTTTTTAAAATAAAATTTATCTCATCTCAACAGTTTTATATCTGTGACTGTGTGCAGCTCCACACCGGTGGCGCACAGTCTAAAATTCCTCAACACTTAGGAGCGGTTTCAGTTGTAGTCTGTTTTACTGTGGTTCTGATGTCCATTGGAATTTCCTTTGCGATTGTGCCGAGGCAAATCATGCCATGGACTGGCTTGATCTTGGTATATGAATGGACGTTCACAATCTTTGCTATTTTGTTTGGTTCCTTCTTACGTTTTGTGCATCAACATGGAAAGAAAATAGCAATGCAAACAGAATCATCCTCCTTGGATGACTCCGCAAAAGGTAATAGATATGAAAATAAATCAACAGCCATGATAATCATACCGTTCTCTACAAAGTTGAGAAATAGAAAACCATTTTGTTTTCTCCACAGGTCATCAGCAAGCAGGTGTGTCTTGTGACTGCACGACACTGTATTATGGATTAGGGATGGTTAAACTGGCTATTGCTGCAGTTTCTCTACCTTACATCTTAGGCGTCACGGGTTTATTTCTCAGGTAATTTCTTAACAAACATGCTGCTATTACTGATTCAACTCATTCTTGGGCTTAGATTTTGATAGTTTTGTCATGATTGATTTAGTTGCTGATCCATTACATATTTGAGCAGGTTGGGTCTAATGGTAGGTGTAGCCATAACTCTAGCTGCCTTCATGACTTATGCTTCAGAGCACCTAGCGATCAGATGGTTCTTGAAAGGTTTAGAAGATCGTCGCGAGACATCTAGATCAAAGTCCTTGTGTTTCTTCTGCTGACGCAACTTGTGAGAAGCGCTTCTCTTCTCCTCTCTTCAGTTGGGTCTTGGGCCGTGTCTGGTGGGCCGATCACAAGCCGCGGCCCATCAAGCTGGTGCAAGGTTTTTGGCCCAAAGGTTTTCTGGACCTCCTTCTTTTTCTGGTTTTGGGCCTTCTCCAGTTCCTATGGCCCATGACGATTTCTGGTGAGTCCAATGCCCTTTGCACCTCATGACAAAGAAAGAAAAGTGGTCAAAGAGTGATGCAATGTAATAGGTGCATAAGTAGAGACTGAAAGTATATAGCCAAGTAGTGGTAAGAGTTCACATTTTAAGTAACAAGTCATAGAGACTAAAGAGAGAGAGAGAGTTGAGAGTTTTTGAAAGTGTTCTTGAGTTCTTAGGGTTATTTTCTCTTGGTGAGATTTCTTGGGAAGGTTACTAGAGTGTGTAAGAACTTATTTCAAGGCTATAAACCACCAAGGATTGGTTGTTAATCCTTCGAGATGTACCAAGTCCGGTTTTAGGACTTGAGAACTCGTAAATCCTTGTGTTATCTTTCTTGTTCTTTTCTCATTTCTAAAGGAAACAAGCTACAAAGAAGAGATCAAACACAACAATTGGTATCAGAGCTCAAGAGGTAAACAAAGCTGCAATCTTTTGAAGTAAAAGGTACTATTTTTCTGTATTAAAGCCGAGAACTTTCATAAGAAAGTGTTCAGCTCTAACAGAAATCAAGCAAAGGTTACTTAAAAGAGTTGTAGTCGATTTTATCTGCAAGCAGGAAGATTTATTCTTGTGGTCTTGTTAAGTGTGTTGATAGTATATCGTGAAAGATATTATGGAACCAACACAAGGCAGATTTGAAGTGGAAAAGTTTGATGGAGAGGGAGATTTTATGATCTGGAAGTATAGAATCAGAGCTACTCTAGAGATTCTTGGCTTGGATTCGGTGTTAAGTGAAAGACCGAAAGAACAGCTTCTGTTAACCTCAGAAGCAGACAAGAAAAAAGAAGAAGATAAGAGTGGTTCAGATCCTAAATGGCTGGAAAAGGACAGAAGAGTTAGAAATCTCATAGGAATGAGCCTAACAGACATGGTTCTAAGAAAGGTTATTCATGAACATACAGCTTTTGATATGTGGAATGCTCTTGAAGATGAATATCAAGTCAAGACCCTGCCACATAGATTTCATTTGAAACAAACCTTCTATAGTTTCAAAATGGAAGAGGATAAGACTCTAGACAAAAATCTAGACACGTTTAACAAGCTACTCTCAGATTTGTCAAGTCTGCAAGTTGTTATGAGTGATGAAGATCAAGCGGCTATCTTAATGAATAGTCTTCCCAGTCAATATGAAACTCTGGTTCATACTCTGAAGTATAGCAGTGGAAGAAAAACTATAACAGTTAAAGAGATTATAAGCTCTGCATACTCTATAGAGATGGAGCTTAAGAAGAAGGGAAAACAGAAAGTGATTGGTGAAGGACTATTTGTTCAGTCAAGAGGTAGAAGTGAAAAGAGAAATCACGGAAAAGGAAAAACAACTAGCAGAAGCAAGTCTAAACCTAAAAAGGAAAGAGCTTGTTGGATATGCGGCAATTTGGAGCATTTTAAAGCTAATTGTCCAAAGAGAGGACACACCACATCTGGTCAGTCTAATCACACTAAGGCAGAAGTAGCAGTTGCTACATCAACTAGTACAGAACCAGAAATGCTAGCAACAATGGATCAGAAGTTAAGAAATGGTTGGATACTTGATTCTGGCTGTTCATATCATGTCACTTACAGAAAGGATTTAATGTTTAACATTGAGGAAGTCAATGGTGGTAAAATATATATGGGAAATGACACTTTCTGTGAGATAACAGCCATAGGAAAAATCAAGATACGAAACTCTGATGGAAGTGAAGTGGTTTTGACAAATGTCAGATACTCACCTTCGACAAAAAGAAATCTGATCTCTCTAGGTCAACTAGAATCGTTGGGGTGTTGGTTCATGTCAAAAGATTTCAGAACGAAAGTCTTTAAGGGAGATAAGCAAGTGATAGCTGGAGATTATAGAGAAACTGTCTATTATTTAGACGGAGAATCAGTATTCGATCAGGCAAATCCAGCAGTTGAGGTGCCAAATAAAGCAAATCTTTGGCATAGCAGACTAGGACATCTCAGTGAAAAGAATCTGAAGATACTGGTAAAGAAAGAACTGATGAAGGGTTTTGATGTAAAAGATTTGGATAATTGTGAACCTTGTATTCTGGGAAAAGCTAACAGACTGTCTTTCAGAACAGGAAAACATACTTCAAGTGAAAGACTTGAATATGTTCACTCGGATCTCTGGGGTTCACCTAATGTAACTCCCAGTTTGTCTAAATGCCAGTACTATATATCTTTTGTGGATGATTACACAAGGAAGGTGTGGATCTATTTCCTAAAGATAAAAGATGAGGCATTCACAAAATTTGTAGAATGGAAGACCTTAGTTGAGAATCAAAGTAAGCAGAAGGTAAAAGCTCTAAGAACTGACAATGGCCTAGAATATTGCAACAAATCTTTCGAGGATTACTGCAAGGAACATGAAATTCTAAGACACAAGACGTGTCCTTATACTCCTCAGCAGAATGGAGTAGCTGAGAGGCTTAACATAACAGTTTTAGAGAAGGTTAGAAGCTTGTTATGTGAAACTGGGTTGGGATAATCATTTTGGGCAGAGGCATCATCTACAGTGGTTTACATGATAAATAGATCACCTTCAAAACCTCTAAACTATAATGTTCCTGAGGAATTATGGTCAGGAAGGAAACCTGATTATGATCACATGAGAAGGTTTGGATGTGTGGTATACTACTATGTGAATCAAGGAAAACTTAAACCTAGAGCAAAGAAAGGAATCTTTCTAGGTTATCCTCAAGGGGTGAAAGGGTACAGAATTTGGAGTGGTGAAGAAAAGAAATGCATTATAAGCAGAGATGTTATATTTGCAGAGAATATAATGTATAAGGACTCTGATCGGGCTCAGCTTAAAGATGTTGAATTTAATGATTCAAGAAAGAGAGTTAAGCATGTATATTTTCTGTTACCTGACTCAAATGATTCTACAGAAGAAGAGGTTGTAGAAATTAATAATGAAGGTGGAGTTAATGAGGAAGAAGAAGAAACTGTGAATGTTGAAGAAGAAATCGAAACAGATCAGTTGCAACATTATCAGTTGGCACGTGACAGAGAAAGAAGAACTCGAATCAGAGCTCCTAGCAGGTATGATGATTCAAGTATTTCAGCTTTTGCATTAAACATGGCTCAGTTGATAAATTCTGAAGAACCTAGAACCTATCAAGAAGCTATTAGCAGTTCTAAAAGAGAAAAATGGTCTTAAGCTGCAGTTGAGGAAAGGAATTCCTTAAAGAAAAATACAACATGGATTCTAATTGACAGACCTAAAGCAGAAAGGATTATAGGCTGTAAATGGGTGTTTAAGCTAAAGCCAGGTATTCCAGGAGTTGAAGAACCTAGGTATAAAGCTAGATTAGTTGCTAAAGGTTATTCACAGTTAGAGGGCATAGACTATCACGACGTGTTTTCACCAGTGGTGAAGCACGCCACCATCAGGCTGATGATGTCTATGACCGTGATGTTAGACATGGAACTAGAGCAGTTAGACGTGAAAACAGCTTTCCTAAATGGTGTGTTAGATGAAAGGATTCTAATGGAACAGCCAGAGGGTTTTACTGAGGGTGATAAAGTCTGTTTGCTAAAGAAATCTGTTTATGGGTTAAAACAGTCTCCTAGACAGTGGAATTTGAGGTTTGATAAGTTCATGAAGACACAGGGATACAACAGGAGTGAACATGATCCCTGTGTCTATTTCAAGTCTATGGAAAATGGAAGTTTGGTCTACTTATTGCTTTATGTGGATGATATGTTAGTAGCAGCTAAAAGCATGAAAGAAATTTCAAGACTAAAGAAACTACTAAGCTCAGAGTTTGAAATGAAAGATTTGGGTGCGGCAAAAAGAATTTTAGGCATTGATATCATCAGAGATAGACAAAAAGGTACTCTAACTCTATCTCAACAGAGAAAATTCTACAAACATATGGCATGGAACAAGCAAGACCAGTACAGACACCAATGGGTACTCATTTCAAGCTGTCTAGTACAAAACCAGACAAGAAAGATGAAGCAGAAGAGGATATGAAATCAGGACCTTACGCCAGTGCTGCTGGCAGTTTGATGTATGCCATGGTAGGCACTCTTCCTGATTTGGCATATGCAACTGGTCTTGTCAGCAGGTTCATGAGTGCTCCTAGCAGAGAACATTGGAAAGGGGTCAAATGGATTCTAAGATATATCAAGAATACATTAGATCTGAAGCTTGTGTACAAGAAATCAAATGAGTTCAAAGTTAAAGGCTACAGTGACAGTGATTTCGCAGCAGACTTAGATAGAAGAAGGTCTATTACCGGATATGTTTTCCAGGTTGGAGAGAACATCGTGAGTTGGAGATCCTCTCTTCAGCACACCGTGGCTCTCTCGACCACAGAGGCTGAGTTCATCGCGTTGGTTGAAGCCGGAAAGGAGGCTTTATGGCTGAAAGGGATATCTTCGGAACTAGGGTTTCCTCAGAGTGATGCAGAAATCTTCTGCGACTCCCAAAGTGCTCTCTGCCTGTCGAAGAACTATTCCTATCACGAAAGAACAAAACATATACATGTTAAATACAACTTCATAAAGGAACATGTATCAGACGGAACGATTAAGGTGAAGAAGATAGATTCAAAAGTCAATCCAGCAGATTTACTAACCAAATCTATTCCTATTATGAAGTTTGAGGAGGGTTTACATAACCTGGGAGTGCTTCGGCACTGAATCTGGTTCTCGGAGAAGTGAAGAAAGGACTCCGACGGTTGAGTTCGGAGGGTAAGGGATCATCGACACGGCTGCATGTCGATGATCTGAACAGATTCGGCGGTTGCATGTCGAATGGTGAGTAGATCGGAGGTTTATCTGATCGGGAAAATGAAAAGTCGCGAAGAGGAAGAGTCGCGAAAGGAGAGAAAATCGTAGAGAGAAGGGAGAAGAAAGAAGAGAAAATAGATAGAGAAGGAAGCGAGGTGGAGATTGTGAGAAGCGCTTCTCTTCTCCTCTCTTCAGTTGGGTCTTGGGCCGTGTCTGGTGGGCCGATCACAAGCCGCGGCCCATCAAGCTGGTGCAAGGTTTTTGGCCCAAAGGTTTTCTGGACCTCCTTCTTCTTCTGGTTTTGGGCCTTCTCCAGTTCCTATGGCCCATGACGATTTCTGGTGAGTCCAATGCCCTTTGCACCTCATGACAAAGAAAGAAAAGTGGTCAAAGAGTGATGCAATGTAATAGGTGCATAAGTAGAGACTGAAAGTATATAGCCAAGTAGTGGTAAGAGTTCACATTTTAAGTAACAAGTCATAGAGACTAAAGAGAGAGAGAGTTGAGAGTTTTTGAAAGTGTTCTTGAGTTCTTAGGGTTATTTTCTCTTGGTGAGATCTCTTGGGAAGGTTACTAGAGTGTGTAAGAACTTATTTCAAGGCTATAAACCACCAAAGATTGGTTGTTAATCCTTCGAGATGTACCAAGTCCGGTTTTAGGACTTGGGAACTCGTAAATCCTTGTGTTATCTTTCTTGTTATTTTCTCATTTCTAAAGGAAACAAGCTACAAAGAAGAGATCAAACACAACACAACTGAATAGCAAACCTGAGAATATGTGTTACGATTGGAACTTGCAGAAACTACAGAGCATATGACCCATAGTCCCGTCTCGAAATTGTCATAGCTTTGCTCTTTCTGTCTCACTTGCTTTTCTGTTTTCTGGCATTTGTACAGATGTATTATTGATGTTTTTTTTTGAAAGAGTATTATTGATGTAGAATTAACGCCAAAAGACATTTAGTTCAATTAACTTATCTCGATTTAGTTAAGCAGATGGTTTCAGTTAAAGAATTGAGGTCATAGAGGGAGTCCTTTAAACTAATGATCACCTGTTAACCAAAAAAGATGTTTTTTACCAGTTTTACAAAAAAAAGCGACATAACATGTACCGGTTCGCGAGTTAAAATTTACAGACAATCCGTAACGAATCGTATCGTACCGAAATGTAATTTTCGATGTAGAACCGAACCGGATTTTCTCCGTCGTGGTCTTCTAGTTGAGTCGACTTGTTTGGTATGTCTTTAAAGTTCGAATCTCTCTGAATCGTCATGAATCGCCTCTAAAATTGCTTCATTTGAGTAGCATCAAGAATCGATTTTTCCTCTAGGTTTGTCTTTTTTGGTATATACATGTCTTAAACGCAGCTTTCATATTTTCTTAACCTACTTTCACAGTCGATTTCTCTTGATGTACAGAGAGATACAACGATGCGCTTCACAACTTCGATTATCAATGAACATCGCCGGTTTTCATCTGCGACACGTTCATGGGTAGTTCTCATTGCTTCTCGGAGAAGAAGAAGCATAAACTAGACTCACCACCTGAATCATTATCTCACCTGTGGAAACAATCCCCAAAACCAAGTTTATTTCTCACGAGTCTGCTGTCAATTTGATCTAACGCGAGAGAGATCCTCAGCTTGCACTTGATATATTCAATAAAGCGTCTCTGCAGAAAGTTTTTAACCACAACAATGCTACATACTCTGTTCTTTTGAATAATCTCGTTAGGCACAAGAAGTTTCTAGCTGTTGATGCGATTCTTCATCAGATGCAGTACAAGACTTGCAGGTTTCAGGAAAGTTTGTTCCTTAACCTAATGAAACATTTCTCTAGGTTCAGTCTTCATGATAAAGTGATGGAGATGTTCGACTTGATTCAAGTGATTGCTCGTGTGAAGCCTTCTCTCAATGCCATAAGTACTTGTCTCAATCTCCTAATTGTTTCAGGTGAGGTTGATTTGGCCCGGAAACTCCTCTTGTATGCCAAACAGAAACTAGGATTGCAACCAAATACTTGCATTTTCAATATTCCTAGTGAAGCACCATTGCAAAAATGGGGATATCGATTCTGCCTTTAGACTTGTGGAGGAAATGAAAGGATCTGGAATTTCGTATCCTGATTCGATCACTTATTCAACGGTAATGGACTGTCTGTTTGCAAACTCAAGGTCTAAAGAAGCAGTGGAATTGTTCGAGGATATGATTTCGAAAGAAGGGATTTTGCCAGATCTCGTGACATTCAATGTTATGATAAACGGTTTCTGTCGTGCAGGGAAGTTGAGAGAGCCAAGATGATTCTAGAGTTCATGAAGAAGAATGGATGCAGTCCAAACGTATACAATTACTTGGCTTTAATGAATGGGTTCTGTAAAAAGGGAAAGATTCAGGAAGCTAAGCAAATTTATGACGAGGTGAAGCAAATCGGGTTGAAACTGGACACAGTTGGTTATACCACACTGATGAACTGCTTTTGTAGAAATGGTGAAATCGATGAAGCTATCAAGTTACTTGGAAAAATGAAAGCATCCGGATGCAGAGCTGATGCGTTGACTTATAATGTAATACTCAGGGGATTGTCCAGCGAAGGAAGATCAGAAGAAGCCCTTCAGATGCTGGATCAATGGGGAGATGAAAGAGTTCCTCTGAACAAAGGTAGTTATAGGATTATACTGAACGCTTTGTGTAAAAATGGCGACCTTGAGAAAGCGGTAGAGTTTCTGAATGCGATGTCTAAGAGAGGAGTCTGGCCTCACCATGGGACTTGGAATGAGTTGGTGATTCGGCTTTGCAGATCCGGGAATACAGAAATCGGGGTTCATGTTCTAATTGGATTTCTGAGAATTGGTCTCAAACCTGAGCCCGAGTCCTGGGGAGCTGTGGTTGTATCAATTTGCAAACAAAGGAAGTTGTTGCATGTCTTTGAACTGCTCGACTCTTTAGCTTCTTGATAAAATCCCTTTATTAGTATTAGTTTAGTTACATAATTACTCTTACAACCACACATCACTTCACAGAATCAAGAACATAAGTTATTAAATTGGAGGTGAAGCTATCATAAGGGACAAACTTTGACCCTTTTCTCCAATATTGGCATCCACTAGAAAAGGCTTGAAAAGCTATGTGTTAAGCAAAAAATCAAGAAGATACGAAAACGATGCTTAAACTCTGTAATTTGTTTCTCTTAACCAAAGATTTACACAAAATCCTCCGTATTTCGTAAAACTATGAAAACAACTATTTATATCCAACTACATCAAAAGCTTCTAATACAATTAAAGGTTTCTGTCTCTTTCCCCTTCTGTTACTTGTTCCCGACCAGCTTCTCCCTTTTGTTCTTCTGATAATATGGTTATGTTGTCCAAACCTTTGCCTTCCTTCTCCAAGATTGGCTTCTTTCTTCTGGTATATACTGACCAAGGCATATCAATTACCCGGTCCTGGGGGACAAGCTTGTCCTCAAGCTTGAAGGTGGGAAACAGGTGCAACAATTCCCGCATGAGGAGCCAGCTACTCTCGTGCTGTGGTAATCCTGTCCACTCGATCAGTGCCTCAAGTTTACCTTTGTCATTATACCGAGTATCCAGTATGTTCCTCGGACTAGGGAGTAATTCACCAGCCTCCTCAAGTTCTTGCGGTAAAGGATGCACCTCTCTGTGGACGCCGAGAGCAGGTTTGAGAAGTGATACATGGAAGACTGGATGGATCTTCGAATGTGGAGGAAGGTCGAGCCTGTACGCCACACGTCCAATGCGCTCTAATACTGCAAAGGGGCCGAAGAACCGAGCGGATAACTTGGGACAGATCCGCTTCATTACTGACTGTTGTCGATATGGCCTAAGTTTAAGATAAACCCGATCCCCCACCTGAAAATCCAAAGCGCGACGATGCTTGTTTGCTGAAGTCTGCATGACCTCCTGAGCATGAGACAAATGATATTTAACCTTTTGCAGCATCGAATCACGTTCCTTGAGCGAACTTTCTAGCTGAAAATTCATGGTGGAGCCATGTTCATATGGTAATATGGATGGTGCTTCACGTCCATAAACCACCTTGAATGGAGTTGCCTTTAAGGCAATATGGTACGAGGAATTGTACCAGAATTCTGCCCAATGGAGATGCTGGCACCAACGCTTTGGATTAGAGGACGTGAAACAGCGAAGGTACATCTCTAATGTGCGGTTGACTACCTCGGACTGATCATCTGATTCAGGGTGATAGGCAGTAGTGAACCTGAGTTTGGTGTGGGAAAGACGATGACATTCCTTCCAAAAGGAGCTCTAGCAGGTTTTATCCCTGTCGGACACAATAGATTCTGGAGCTCCATGAAGTCGAATGATATCTTTGGTGAAGCGAGCTGCTATATCCGCAGCTGTGTAAGGATGACGTAACGCCAAGAAGTGGGCGTACTTACTGAGGCGGTCGACCACCACCAAGATTACATGCATGCCTGCCGATAACGGTAACCCCTCAATGAAGTCCATAGTGATGTGAGACCAGATTTGGTCCGGTATTGGAAGTGGTTGTAATAACCCCACTGGACTTAATGTACTGTACTTGTGAGTTTGGCAAACCTGACATTCACTCACATAGCGTTCCAAAACTGACTTGATCCCTTTCCAATGAAATTGTAACTATATCATTTTTAATGTTTTTAGAACGCCTGCATGACCTCCCTACAGTGAGTCATGATACTCGTGCAATAAGAGAGGGATAAACACCGATGTACTGGGAAGCAGAAGGTGTCTTCGATAATACAGGTGACCCTGCTGCAACATGTACAAGTGACTAGACAACTGTCCCAAGCTAAGTTGATGTTTCATTGTTTGTATCTCATTGCTACGATCCAATTCTTGATAAAGCTTCTGTAATTCCAGAACTCTCGGCATCGTGAGGGCATGTAATGAGGCTGAAGCAAGGGAATCAGGAGGAGACATACTACGAGATAAACCATCTGCAACTTTATTCTCAATTCCAGGCTTATACTCTATTGTGAATCATAAACAAGAAGCTTAGTCAACCAAAATTGGTAATCCATCGACACCTCCCTTTGATCCAAGAGGAATTTTAAGCTTTTCTGGTCTGTATGGACCACGAAGTGTCTACCAAATAGGTAATGCTTCCACTTCAAAACTGCAAGAACAATGGCCATTAATTCTCTTTCGTATATAGGTTTGCGCTGCTCTCTGTTTGTGAAAGCATGGATAAAGTAAGCCAGAGGATTATTTCCCTGCATCAGTACTGCACCGACTCCGCAACCCGAAGCATCTGCCTCGACAATAAAAGTTCTCGTGAAGTCAGGCAATGCTAAAACAGGAGCCTGCAGCATAGCGTTTTTAAGCGTATCGAATGCCAGCTGTGCTTTCGGTGACCACTTGAACATGTCTTTCTTCAATCATGATGTCAAGGGCTGTGCAATACTTCCATAATGGCGTATAAAGCGCCGATAATATCCTGTGAGGCCCAAAAATCCCCTCAAAGCTTTGAGTGTCCGAGGAGTTGGCCAGTTAATCACTGCTTCAGTCTTGCTCGGATCAGTTGACACGCCTTCAGGTGAGATTATATGACCTAGATATTCAACTCTATCTTGTACAAAAATGCACTTTTTCCGATTAGCAAACAACTGGTTCTGATGTAACACCTGAAAAACTTGTTTGAGGTGATTAATATGATCTGATAAGGATAAGCTATAAACGAGGATGTCATCAAAAAATATGAGAGTGAATTTCCGCAAGAAGGGGCAAAACAATTCATTCATTAATCTCTGAAAAGTGGCAGGAGCATTAGTGAGGCCGAAAGGCATAACCATGAATTCATAATGGCCATCAAATATTCTAAAAGCAGTCTTATCTATATCCTTATCACACATCATAATTTGATGATACCCTGAGCGCAGATCTAACTTAGAGAATATACAAGCATGTTTCAGTTCGTCCAGCAATTGATCGATAGTAGGGATTGGATACTTATCTGGAACTGTAGCTCTGTTTAATGCTCTGTAGTCGACACATAGCCGCCAGGCGTTGTCTTTCTTTGGAACCAGTAACATCGGGCTGGAAAAAGGACTGTGGCTCTGTCGGATCATGCCTTTGTTCACCAACTCTTGCACTTGACGGCCCATTTCCTCTTTTTGAGCGTGTGGGTAACGATATGGCCTTATGGATACTGCGGATGTCCCTGGTTTCAACACAATGGAATGTTCATGACCCCTAAGAGGCGGTAATGATGATGGTTCTGCGAACAACTCAGCAAAAGAGGTTAATAATGTGTTAAGTACATGAGGTAAAGAAGAGGGTACGATCTGTGAATCTGGGACAAAGATACAGATTCAACAGCATATAACGTTCCAGGTGAACCACTGCATAAACGAGTTAATGGATGTACCAGTTGGTGCAGTTCGGATCACCCAAATATAGTGACCTGTTTACCCTTATAACGAAATGATAACCAATGTTTGTCAAAGTCACATTCGCATCGACCTAATGTTCTTAACCACTGCATGCCTAAGATGAAGTCAACTGAACCCAATTCTAATGAGATAAAATCAGATTCGAAAACAGTGTCAGCCACAGAGAATTGAACCCCCTTACAAATTCCATTGCTCTGAACTTTCAAACCTGTACCTAGCGAAACCTCACAACCCGCAAGAACTCGACAGTTGAGCTTAATTTCATGGCTATAGTTGGTGAGACAAAGTTGTGGCTAGCGCCACTATCAAGTAAGATAATTACCTCAGTTCTGCCTATTTTACCTCGAACTCTCATCGTTCTAGGAGAGTCTTCCCCCAAGAATGTACTGAGAGACAATTTGCAACAATGAGGTTGGAAAACAATCTCTTCTTCAGAATGTTCCTCCCCTGTGCCCTCAGCTAATAATACCTCACAGTCATGTGCTAACAACATGACCTGCAACTCACTTTTTGGACATTTATGACCTGGTGTCCATGAAGCATCACAACGAAAACATAATTTGTTCTTCCTTTT
>JAKUCM010005712.1:0-13869 GCA_023374145.1 Lepidium sativum
GAGAGATAAATGTTAAATAAAACCATTTTCATTTTCATATTCTATTTTCGGATAAGTAACAAAGTAATCAAATTAGGTGGATCAATGGACTATAAAGTTAGATGTATATTGAATAAAATAACTCGATTTTTTTGTTTCTTTTGTAAAGTTGTAAATTCCAAATACTAAGCGGGAACCAGGAATATCTAGGATTAATTAGTTTAACTCGGTGATGATATTATAATCTCATGTTCACTGTTTATAAATAGTATGTAGATGTGTTCTGGAAAGACACCGGCATGGTTCGAGTGGTTTTGCTTTCCAGATTCAGTGGTAGGAGTATGTTCGAGATCAAGACGAGTTCATCAATGGTTATCAGCTCTGCATGCAGAGGTGGGGGACGGTTATCTGGATGATGGAGGCGCTACTCAAGATGCACATTTAGAAAGTGGAAATTTCATTGGATTGTGAGACAGTCCTACTATGTGTTCCAGCATTCAGAGGAATGACCGGCATTCTTACTGTATCAAGAAAAGTTCGAAGGCTTGCGTCTAGATTCTTTTCTTCTTGTTCGTTATCTGTAATCCCATAACTCTGAATTATAAAGCAGACACCCTTGCTAATGTAGGACGTGTGGTCTGGTTTTATGATCGGGGTTTCTCCTCTTGAGTTAGTATTGATATTTGTCGTTGGCCCCAAAAAAAAAGTGTCATTGAGTTGAAATATTTCTATATATAACTAGTATTACAATTTAAATTAAGTTAAACATACTGATTTAAGAAGACAAGTTGCACAAAATCCCACTCTCTCACTCTACGAACCAAATGTTTTCCTACACTTTCTTTCTCTCTCTAAAAACCAAAATCAATCACTGGTTTTAACTTTCCGGTGACTGAGAGATGCTATCTCCGACGTTATTTCCTCTCTTTAGTGCTTTATTTCTTTGTCTTCCGGTAGCTGTTATCTTCACAGTTCAACGAGAACTCACCGGCGTTTTCTCACCGGAATTCGGATTCCGATCTCTTTCCGTCTTCTCTTTACGCTCACGTAGTCTCCCTGAAACTTCATCTTCTCCGATAGTTCGAGTACCGATTCCGAAAGAAGATGAGTCACTTCTTCGACTCGCTTCCCGAGTTAACCCAAATCAACCTCCAAATCAACTCGGGAAGCTAGCTTTTATGTATTTAACAACTTCACCTCTTCCCTTCGCACCTCTATGGGAAATCTTCTTCAATGGAAGCTCCAAAGAGCTCTACAATGTCTATATCCACGCAGATCCGAATCAAAATTACGATCCTCCATTCTCCGGCGTGTTTTCAAACCGAGTCATTAACTCGAAACCATCAAGAAGATTCACTTCCACTCTCGCTGCGGCGGCGCGTCGATTACTCGCATACGCACTTCTCGACGATCAATCAAATTACATGTTTGCCCTAATTTCACCTTCATGTATACCAATTCACTCCTTTAACTTCACTTACAAGACTTTAATCTCATCTCACAAAAGCTTCATAGAGATACTTAAAGATGAACCATGGCAATTCGATAGATGGGCCGCGCGTGGACTAGACGCGATGTTACCGGAAGTGAAGCTAGAAGAGTTTAGAATTGGCTCTCAGTTTTGGGTACTAAAACGGAAACACGCGGCGTGTGGTGGCGCGTGATCGGTTAATTTGGGAGAAGTTTAACAAAACGTGCGTGCGTGAAGACACGTGTTATCCTGAAGAAAATTACTTTCCTACCCTTATGAATATGAAGGATCCACGTGGATGTATTCCCGCCACGTTGACTCACGTGGACTGGGACTATTAACGACGGAGGCCATCCACGGATGTATGAAGCTGAAGAAGTTGTGCCTGAGTTGATCCTACGGCTGAGAATGACCAAACCTAGATATGGTGAAGATGGAATCAACGGTTCAGATTGGTCTAGGCTTAAGCGATTGGATCCGTTTTTGTTTGCTAGAAAGTTTTCTCCTTTGGCTCTCGAGCCGTTGTTGGGTATGGCTCGAACCGTTTTGTTTAATGACTCAGCCAATGGTTCGTTGTTATAGTTTTAGTAGTTGTAATTTAACTGGTAGCTGGGAAAACAAAAACCCAAGTGTACCATTATCGTGAATAAACTTGTTCCAAATCGAATATCATCCTTAAATTAGCGAATTAAGCAGATCATTACACAGTAATTATTACATCCATGAAACAGTGTATTCACAGCTTTTGAAAGATATTTAATGAAGTAGTTGACAAAAGAAATGGACCGACGAAAGTGACTTGTGTTTTGACTGTAGATAAAGAGAAACAGATAAGTGTAAAGATCTAAGTTTGCGGAATATTGGGCTTATAGTCCTCAGTATTCGAGTTTGTGGTTGTCGCTTATAGACCTCGTGTTTCTTTTTTGTTGTTGTTGTTGTCCTTTTACTTTTCTCAGTGGATTATGCAAGTTTTTATGGAATATTACGAAAAGTTGAGACCTACAAGTCCTTAAATCGTGATAGACAATCAAAGAATAACTTGTTAGTGTCATTTGATATTGGTTACTTTTTCTTTTGTTTACATATACAGTATTATATTATTGGTGTTTTTAACTTTTGATAAGAGAATAAATATTAGTTCAAGATTTCTTTGGCAAATATAATATCCTACTATATCGAAACAATTGTTATCCAATAATTTGGAATTTTCAGAGAAAAATCAAAAAGTTTTTGGGGACCAAATGATATCTACGAGTCAAATTGCAAATTTTAGGCTCCATTATCTTTAACATTCTTTGAATTTGATAGCAAATTATTACCACTAGGTATTTATCCAATGTTGAAATTTGGTCTAATTCTCGTGGACGGTGTTCATTTGAAAAAGGAGAACAAATGTTCAAATGTATTATTATTCAAAACTCAAAAGAGCCAAAAGTGTCACAAGTTCAATAATAGGAGGCATTACCAGAAATAATACAAGAAGCCGGATCATAACACATCTACATTGGTCGAATATATGTAACAGAAACCAAACAAAGTAAATGAAATCAGTAAGGATTGTTGTAGTAATACCCCATTGGTCGTGGTCCCATTCCATTAACCGGTAGCATCCCATAAGGCATTCCGGTTGGGGCTTGATTCATTTTAGCCAAACTAGCTTGACCTCTCATTCCTTCTTGTTGATATTGCTGCCATAATTGTTGCTCTTGAGTCAATAGATGTTGCTTTTGGTCCATCTCAGCCATTTGCACGTATGAAGGAGGTGGAATGGTTAGAGATGCTGAGAATGGGTCTTGGTTCACTGCCTGAATGGTTCCATCTGGTGCAGGGAGTGCTAGTATATGGCTGTTGGTTTTATTTGGTAAGGGGAGTGCTACGCTGCTTGAACTTCCACCGGTTAGCTCCGAGGTGCTCACGTGTTGTCTAACTACTCCTTGATCGTACATTCCGTTGAGTAACAATGGGTCTAAACCACCACCCATTGCAGATTTTTGATTCTCTAGATTACTAGCTGTCTCGACCAATGCTAGTTCCCAATCAGCTTTCCCAGGCTCTGCTGCTGGATTCTGCCAGGCTGATGTTACGCCATTATCAGAAGAGAAAGCTTCCCATTTTCCATTGTTACTAGGAGGACCTGCAAAAAGTGCGAGAGCAAACTTGTTCCCTTGGTCATCTGCGGTGACATTTTCATCTCTCAGATTGACTAGATCATCAATTACTTGTGGTTGTTGTGGTTTAGGCCTTGGTTCAAGAGGAGGTGAAGGAGTGTGATTCTCTGGAGGAGGAAGCGCTTTGATCTCATTCATATCAGGTGCTGGCTCTTCCACAGGAGGAGGAGGAGGAGCTTCTATCTCTTTCCGCTCAGGACTTTTGCCTCTCTTGGCTCTGTCTCTTACAAACTCTTCTAGTGTCTCCAACAACTTGCTCGTGATCCTCTGAACCTCAGGGTACTCAGAAGATCTCGCCACGCCAGTGTCCTTACACCAATGGTAAAACGCAATGAGCTCATCGATCTGTTTAGCAACACTAGCATAAGCATCAAAGGCCTTTACACAATCTGTATACTCCATATCAAAAAACCTGTCAAGCAGAACAGCCAAGACCTCACATATGTCAGTGTAAAGCCTAAAACTCTCTTTGACTACTGGGTACATGGCAACCAAAATCATCCGGCTGTTTTTGGCTAAACCAGTAGGTCGACATGACAAAAACCGATCAAGCAGCCTCTGCAAGTGACCCATCTTCGCAAAAATCCTCTCAGGTACCATCTCTATTAAAGGAGTAACCGATTTTTTCTCATCTCTCCCTCCTCCAATCTCACTCATATCTCCAAAAGAACGAGACCTCTTTGGCATACCAAAACCTACTACCATTCTCATAATCATAACTTCTTGGAGGTGGAGACCGAAAATCATCCCTAGACCGACCATATCCATTATCCCCATTGCTCTGATGACCACTAATACTCCCACCATTTTTCCCTTTTCTCTCAAAAAGAGCCAGTTCAAGCCTCTGATCCAAGTAACTAGCATATGTTCTAACAAAAGCAGAATGATCCCAAGAGCTAGAATGAGCCTCATCTCGAAAACCAGCCATGTTAAGAATCCTCGTACCTTGTCGTGTGGCGTAAAGGATCTCATCCTGAAACAGTGGGTCTCCTTCATTGAGAAGACGGTGAACGAGCATTAGCGCCTTGAGAGCAACGATCCAGTCACGTGTTTTCCCAAGACGGCGTGAAACGTTGGTGGACACAGGCATGGACGTAGCCACGAGATTGTGAAGTTAGGCTAAGGATCTCGCGAACATACTTGTCGTTCGATTGCTCATCGTCGTGACTCGTAGCTTTCACGATCGCAACCTCCAGATCTGGAGCCATGTTACTCGCTACTTTGGCTATGCTGATGCTAGTCTGATCCTTGATGACTCCGATCGCTTTCCGCATACTCAACGCCATGATTCACTCACTCAGAGATCCAAATTTTTCAGAAACCCCAAACAAAATACAGAAATAAAGGAGCAACTTGGCTGAGAAATTGATGGAGATTGGAGTTTAATTACTGAATAATCAAAAGCATTTCAAAATCGTGATGATCAGTTTGTCGGTGGAATATTCTTAGAAAATACTGACTCGCTAAATCTGCCAGAAGTGGGTGGATTTATTCGCCGGAAAAGAGACGGAGTCGGAATCCGAAATCTAGGAGACGAGGTTGAAGAAGATCTCAAAAACGCGGTATCAGATTCGTCGAACTAGTCAAAATGGTGTCTACACAGAGAATTTAAGAATAAAGTTGGAGTCCACGGTGACGTGGAGTGATTATAGCCGTCGATCTTACAGATGATTTCAAAGGTTGTGACCGAAAAATTGAAAGGATACACTCTTGTCTTTGTATAAATTACAAAGTATTATATTTATATTAATATACATATTTATATTAATATAAGAAACACAGACCCAATAAAAATTAATAATATTGAGAACTAAAATTGTCCATAAACCATAAGTTAAATATAAATTATGATCCGGTCCTGCTCTTTTTTTTTTTTTTGCATAGTGAGATTCGATTTTGAATATGTACCACTGCAAGAAGATAATTTAGATAAGATAAGATAAGATCTTGTTGAAGTTATATTTATAAAATATAGAGACACTATAATTTCTTGGAAAATAAAATAAGAATCAAAACTTATATTATTCTTGATTGACTCTGAAAAACGTGAATTAAATATGATTATTAGGATATGATTTGGTTTAGTTGTTGGTTTAGTTACTTACAATAAGATTGTTTCGTTAACTGGGGTTTACTTATGAACCGGTTAATACTTGCTTAATCTTCTTCTTGTATAAATATGTTACGAACTCGGTTCTTGGTTAATCAATGAAGTAATGCAAGATTTTCTTTCACAAATTCTTCTGCAACTAACATGGTATCAGAGCTGTTGAAGATTACTTCAACAATTTCGATTTTCTCTTCATTCTCTTAATCGGAATCAGTATTCTTCCGGTTATCTTCTTCCTTCCTCTTTCTCGGATTGTCCATCTGAATCTTCATTTCTCTCTCAAGAACTTTGCTGAGTGTTTCTTTGTTCCGAGCTACAAATTATGCTACCAGTCAAAAGAAAGACTAAGCGAATGGTAGCTGGACAAAGAACTGTGTCGAGAAAGCTGACTCAACCATCAATCTTGGGAAATCCGGAATCGAATCGAGCTCCGACAATCAGCGATTCACCGATTGAGCAGAATGTCTCCGTGAATGGTCGAACACCAAATCAAAACTCTTCTTCGATTTTAACCCCTGGTGAAGCGCTCACGACTTCGACAACTTCGAACAAGCTCGAATTCGACGGAATCCAGTACTCTCCTTATTTCCTAACAAGTGCCGACAATCCAGGTTCTTCTATAATTACAGAAATTCTTGATGGCACGAATTATAGCACCTGGAACATCGCGATTACTATCGCCTTAGAAGCTAAGAATAAGCTAGTGTTTGTAGACGGTCCACTTCTTAGACCTGACGAGAATCATCCTCATTTTAAGATCTAGTCTAGATGCAATAACATGGTCAAATCTTGGATCTTGAACTCCGTCTCTAGAGAAATTTACAGTAGTATTCTTAGACTTCGAGATTCTGTTGATATATGGAAAAACTTAATGTCCAGATTTCATGTCACCAATTTGCCTAGATCGTACCAGTTATCTCAGCAGATTTGGTCTCTCCAACAAGGAGGAATGGACCTCTCTACTTACTTTACGAAGTTGAAAACGTTTTGGGACGATCTTGACAGCACAAATTGTTCAAGAACTTGCAATAACTGTGACTGTTGCAAGACTGTTCAAGCCAAGCAAGAACGTTCAAAGGTTATTAAGTTCCTTGCAGGACTTAACGATTCATACTCAAATGTAAGGAGTCAAATCATCATGAAGAAGACAATTCCAGTCCTGACTGAGGTCTATAATCTCCTTGATCAAGATCACAGCCAAAGAATTATGCAACACACTCAAAATGCTGCAGTATTCAATGTCTCCGAAACCATCCCATCTTCTGCCATCAACGTCAGTGCTTCTTATGTGAACCATAAGTCATCTCAGAGGCCAACCTGTTCTCACTGTGGTTATGTAGGTCACACGGTTGATAAGTGTTACAAGGTGCATGGGTATCCTCCTGGTTTTAAACACAAGACCAAAGGTACAACAACGAAAGCAACCTTTACACAATCAAACAACTTGGGACAGAACAAGGTGGACTCTTCGATGACAGGCTCATTGCAAAACTTATCCAAGGAACAAATAGCAGGGGTCATTGCCTATTTTAATTCCCACATATCTGAACCTACAACAACTGCTTTGCCTTCCACTTAGGGAGGTACAATCACAGCTAATGGTATGATTCTCAGCTCTAATACTCTTTACCTTGCTGGAAGGTTACATTGTACAAAGACTAGTCTCTCTACTGGTTCTTGGATCATTGACAGTGGTGCGAGTCACCATGTAGCTTATGACAAGAATCTGTTTATGAACATGAATGTCTCTGTAAATAAGCATGTAACTCTCCCAACAGGTGTAGACGTCAAAATTGCGCGTATAGGTGATATATGTATTAGTAACACTCTTCTTCTTAGAAATGTCCTTTTCATACCAGAATTCAATCTGAATCTTATGAGTGTTAGTCAGCTTACTCATGATTCAAATTGTAGATTTACATTTGATAATTTTGCTTGCTTGATTTATGATTCTCTACAAGGGCAGATGATTGGAATGGCTAAGAGAATGTGTAATCTATACATTCTGGACAACAGTTTGATGCACGACAAATCAGATTCTAACTCTTTCTCTCTTAATGTTGTTGTTGATTTTCATACTTTACATAATAGACTAGGACATCCCTCAGTTTCTAAAACTGAACTGTTTCGAAAGCACTTGGACTTAAACAGAAAAATGATCCTAATTTTCATTGTTCAATATGTCCTATAGCTAAACAGAAGCATCTTTCATATGATTCTTGCAATAATCTTTGTCTTTCTCCTTTTGATCTCTTACATGTTGACACTTGGGGTCCTTTTTCAGAAGAAACAAATGAGGGGTATAAATTTTTCTTGACAGTCGTAGATGATAATACCCGCATGACTTGGGCCTATCTCATGAAAGCAAAGAATGATGTTTTAAGGATTTTCCCTGATTTTTTGAAGATGGTGGAAACTCAATATAGTGCTAAGGTTACGGGGATTCGCTCTGACAACGCACCAGAACTGAGATTTGTTGAACTCTTTCAGTCAAAAGGAATTCTACACTACTACTCATGCCCAGAAACTCCCCAACAGAACTCAGTAGTGGAGCGCAAGCATCAACACATACTCAACGTGGCGAGATCATTGATGTTTTCAAGCAAATGTTCCCTTATCTTATTGGGGAGATTGCATACTTACAACAGTTTTTTTTGATAAATAGAACACCTTCTACTTTACTTCAAAATATTTCACCTTTTGAGCTAATGACTGGGAACAAACCTTCTTACAATCTCTTTCGTGTTTTTGGATGTTTATGTTACAGCTCCACCTCTTTAAAACATAGGACAAAGTTTTAGCCTAGAGCTAGGAAATGTGTGTTCTTAGGTTACCCCTTAGGCTACAAAGGATATAAGGTCATGGATCTGGAGAGCAATGCAGTCTACATTACCCGAAATGTGATCTTCCACGAGAACATCTTCCCTTTCAAGAAAGACAATGATGCACTAAATGACTTCTCCTCTCTTCTTGACAATGTTACCAAGAGTTCTGCCACCACGAATCTGCTCCAACCAACTCAGAATGATGAGGTTATTTCAGGACATACAACAAACACAGGAGATATCAACACAAAGACTGCAACAATTACACGCTCTACAAGATAACAAAGACCTCCCAGACATCTGCAGGACTATTATTGCAACCTCACTGAGACCAATGCACCTTATCTTTTCACAGCTTACGTTTCTTTTGAAAATTTAAGTGAAGAATATTCATCTTACCTCTGTTCTGTGATGCAGCTAGGGGAACCAGCTACTTTTCTACAAGCAAAGAAGCATGAAGAATGACTCACAGCAATGAACGAAGAACTTCACTCTTTGGAAAATGCAGAGACTTGGGATATAATATCTTTACCACAAGACAAAAGAGCCATTGGATGCAAGTGGGTTTACAAGACGAAACTAAAGGCAGATGGGAGTTTGGAGCGTTACAAGGCAAGACTAGTGGCCAAGGGCTATACTCAGCAGCCTGGAATAGACTTTGTGGACACTTTCTCCTCTGTGGCCAAAATGACGACTGTGAAGACACTCCTATCAGCTGCAGCTGCCAAAAGGTGGAGTCTCCATCAGCTGGATATATCAAACGCGTTCCTCAATGGGGACCTCACAGAAGAGATATACATGGTGCTTCCACCGGGATATACTCCAAAACCAGGTTCAAAATTACCTTCTAATGCGGTTTGCAAATTGAATAAATCCATTTATGGTCCTTAAGCAAGCCTCTCGGCAATGGTTTTTAAAATTTAGTGAGGTTCTATTAGGAATGAACTTTAGAAAATCTCAAAGTGATCACACTCTTTTTATTAGAAATTTAGGAGGAGATTACATTGCAATATTGGTATATGTAGATGATATTGTTATTGCTTCTAATAATGATGCTGCGGTTGAATCTCTTAAACACATTCTGCAAAACTGTTTTAAACTGCGTGATCTTGGTTCTTTGAGATACCTTTTAGGCTTAGAGATTGCAAGGTCTGCTACAGGGATCTCCTTATGTAAGAGGAAATACACTTTAGACTTGCTGGAAGACACTTGTTTTCTAGGCTGCAAACCCTGCAGTATACCATTGGATCCAAGTCTAAAGCTCAAGCTCAACACAGAAGAGAGTCCTCTAGACAACCCTCTGGAATATAGAAGACTCGTGGGACGCCTCATGTACCTGACTATAACCCGACCAGACATCACATTTGCTGTCAACAAATTATGCCAATTTTGTGCTGCTCCGACACAATCTCATTTGCCAGCTGCCTATAACATGTTAAGATACTTGAAGAACTCCATTGGACTTGGGTTACTTTATCCAACAGAGACATATTTGGTTCTCAAGGCATTTACTGATGCGGATTGGGCTTCATGCTCGTATACTCGGAGATCAACCTCGGGATATTGCATGTTCCTCGGCCCTTCTCTCATATCTTGGAAGTCCAAGAAGCAAGAAAAAGTATCATTATCATCAGCAGAAGCTGAGTACAGGGCCATGAGGTATGGAGTCAATGAAGTCTCATGGCTGGTCAATCTTCTCAAAGAGTTTGATGTTCCTCAACCCAAACCTATCCCGTTCTATTGCGATTCAACTGCAACAATACATATTGCAAATAACGCTATCTTTCACGAGAGAACTAAACACGTTGAGCTGGACTGTCATAGAGTTAGAGAAGCAGTCACCAGAGGCTTGATAAAAACACTACACGTCAGATCCAACAACCAGATTGCAGATTGTCTCACCAAAGCGCTTGCACCTGGTCTCTTTCACGATTTGAGAAGCAAGATGTCTCTCGTTTCAATAACGGCATCATCTTGAGGAGGGGTATTAGGATATGATTTGGTTTAGCTGTTGGTTTAGCTACTTACAATAAGATTGTTTCGTTAACCGGGGTTTACTTATGAACCGGTTAACACTTGCTTAATCTTCTTCTTGTATAAATATGTTACGAACTCGGTTCTTGGTTAATCAATGAAGTAATACAAGATTTTCTTTTACAAATTCTTCTGCAACTAACAATGATCTTACATTAGTATTTACACTATTATTTTGAACATCTATCTTATTGGTATGTTGGTATTCAGCAAAATCAATCGCCATGGTCCTTAGTGTATTGTTTGCTAGATGTAGTCATTTGTGAGTATTAGGATCAAGCAATATAAGTAAATTAGATATGCATATATCAATCATATATATTTACTCTATTTGTATTTATATCAATATGCACTATTATACGAATGTAATATGGTATTAGAACTAACACTCCAAAAAACATAATTTTTTTCCGTCACGATGGCCGCTGCCACCAACCCTAAATCTCCAAAGCTTTGATTTACCGGTGAAGTTTTTTCAAGCCATAGAGCTTTATCAAGTCTTTTGTAACTTTCTTGTATCAGATATCTCTTGGTGTATGATCTATTACTTCTATCAAGTCCTTTGTGACTTCCTCTAGTCTAATGACTAATGTTATCAAGGTTTATACTTCTATACAAAGCTATATGCTTTATTTGTCTTTTGTTTTCAAATTCTTTAAGTCATCTTAGACTTCTACAAAGTTATGCGCTTCCATCCTCCAAAATTTATCTTTATGATCTTGTGTTTATTTTTTTCACTTTCATATATTGTTTACGAGAAGCCTATACATTTTTCTTTCATTTTTGATTTCATTTTTTCATGCATTTTCCTTTTATTTTAGTTTTATATTTCCACAAAAAAAAGAAGAAGGAGACAGAAAACGATGAAGAAGAAGTTAAACTCGTTTTGCTTGGAGGAGTTTTTGCAAGTCACCGACCATTCCTGATCTTACCGTCAATCTTATTGAAATTTGCTTTCTTTAATTTTCTCAAAAATACATACGAGAGAGAGAGGACTTTAATTTTTGGTTAATATATTTGGAATCAGTACCATGATTTCCGCAACAATCGCATTCTTGTATTTTTTTATAGTAATAGTAGTAAATAATACTTAGCTTATCGAGTTCTTGTATCGGATCACGATCAGCTAATATCACTATAAATTAATGATGTTTATAAGACAACACAGGAAATTAAGAGCAGTCTAAGGAAATTCATTTATCTGATAACATTTTTTTTATTACAAAATATTATAAATAACAATACTAGTCTTCTATCTCTAAAACAAACATCTTGTATATACACACGAACGATCTTTAATGATTGATATTCGATGAACAGATTCCGTAAAGTCTCTACAAAACCAAAGCACGACAAAGTTTTTGTATTAGCTTAAGCAAGAGCTTATAAATTTATTTTTATAAATAATTTAAAATTCTGAAACTATGAATATGGAGAATTGTAAACGTACTTCCATGGAAGATCTCCTGGTATTAGCAAGTCACCTTCTTTCCCTTGGAAGTTGAATGTATAGTTTGTATCTTGATCACAACCTTCATCTGGTTAATAAATCAAAATTAGATTGTTAATAATTATGGAGTCCGATTTATAGCCAAATTTCTTCAAACCTTTAACAATATTACGTGGGATAAACACAATTTTTAAAAACCGAATACATGACATAAATAACATTCAGCCACTTGACCAAAAGAAGTTTTCCGATTAGAAAGAATATAATGTGTTTTCAATTATTATTACTTGGATTAGTAGTACTTACACTGCGTAAACATGGAGATTAAAGAGTCAGTGAGCGACTCATAAGAGCTGAAAAGCTTGATGTTGACTTTTCTTGCTATTGCCATACCATCCATCTTAACCTTAACATACATTGAAGATCTCGACGATGATGATGATCCAACTCTTTCATTTGTAGCTGTTGGATTAGATAGATTGTTGTTCCTTCTCCTACCATGATGATGATAATTACGATGACGATAATTATGAATTATCATACATGATTTAAGTGGTGGCCATCCCAAGATTTCGTTACTTTCCTCCTCACTATATAACAAAATCTCATTTCAATCTTTACAATAATTGATAAGATTAGTATCATCATTAATAGTTATTCTAATGACTCACTTGCATTCTGTTGAAGAATCGGATTCCAAAGGATCTTCATCTTCTTCGTTTGGTTGGTCATCATCAAAAGCAAACAAACGCAGTTTTTGGGACGCAAAACCATTTCCAATAGCAGAATTCTTGTTAAGGTCAAACTTAGAAGAGTTAGAATGAGGAGAAAGAGAGAGACAAAGATCCAACTCCATTTCTAAATGCAGCTTTTGATTGTGTAATTTGGCTTTCGAAAAAGGTTTGTGTGTTCTCAATTTGAGGATCATGAGTATTCTCTATTTATAGTAAAAGCAAATGGCACAAAAGCCTAGGAGTTATACATGGCTGTATCAATAAATATTCATATATTCTATTCTCTCATTTAAAAAAAAAATATTTAAAATATTTTAAAAATATTTAATAATTAATTATTAGTGTATAATTTTTTATAATACATAATTTTCAATAACTTTACATCAATAGTAATTTAGTTCATATATATTTCCTAAAACCAAAGTCTGCAACAACATATGTTTGACTACAAAGAATCTTATCTATTTCATTATTAAATTTAGTTCCATCTGATTGAGATAACGTTTCACCAGTTCAACTATATAAGTTTTGGTAATAGATTATTTTTTTCAACTATAAAGATTAATAAGTATAACAAAAAACATATGTAAGGTAGCTTTGCAGACTATAACAAATAACAATTGCGAAGAAAATTAATCATGTAAATAAACTATAGACGAAATAATATGATTTAGAATATGATATTAAATATTTTTGATTTTTTTTTGGGGTGTGATTATAAGGAATTTATTGCTTTCACGTTAAGCGAGAGTTAGTGAGGAAGTTCCAAGTTCTCCGAAAGGAAAAAAAGTCTTATTGGAAGAGAAGTAATGAGATCCGACATTGATTAAATTTAGGTCGGCCAATATCCCAACATTGATGCTAACACATTTCTACATTATTTTTTCTATTTTCTTATGGCTTTTCTAATTTGAAGAACATCTTTGTATCCAAAATCTATCTTATCTTACAATACATAACCATTTTTTTTCTTTACCGGAATTACCAAATAGCATTTGTAATGCCATATAATAGGACGTGAAGTTTATAGAAATTTGAGTTACGAATCGATAAAAATCAGATTATTAATTAAAAATAAATAAAATATCTCTCTCTCTC
>JAKUCM010005713.1:0-10980 GCA_023374145.1 Lepidium sativum
AGAGGCTGATACGGTTCCAACGTCTGCTTCACCTTTGAGCAGCATCTTTATGTGGTTTGATCTCGAGAGTATAAAATGAATTGACACATTGCCTCGAGTAAGGTAAATAAGTTACAAGGCTTATCTACAAAGAAGAAGTATTCCCACCAATAGTGAAAGTAAGAAAGAAGAATTCCATCCATGAAGAGGCAGAAGTTTTCAATTGCACTTGCTTATATACAATGATCTCATCGCCGCCGGCTTCTTTAACTTTTTGTCCAAAACATTATAAGAAAACATATTATATTTTTTGATCAAATTTTTCTGTCAATATAATTATGACCAAAAAATCTTTCAATTTTTAACGAATTAAATATTTAGTCATTAAATAATCAAAATACTTTGACCAATCAATATATTATCAAAATATTATGACCACTTTTTAACAATAAACTAGAAAACAGCTGATCATGATTATAATCATAAACTGGTCCAAAAACAATTGTTTTGATTAATTTTTGATTAAAATTGAAGAGTCAAAAATCGTTCATTGGAAATTTATTTTGGTCAAAAATTAATCAAAACCACTATTTTTACCTATTTATGATTAAAATGATGGTCAAAGTTGAGTTGTTTTCTAATAGTGTAACTGATTATAGGTACGCACAATTGGTTGAGTGTAAAAAAATGGATGTCTTTAAAAAAAAAATTGATAACTTAACAAAGAACTGATATAGCCAAATAAACTAAATTAAAGACTATTGACTGTGAGTCTATGATGGAAGCAATAACGTACTGATAAATAAATCTGAGAGAGAAGAATTCTCGGAAAATGGTTTAGATCATTGAAAGGGATGTTTTTGATCTCAGGCAACCATTACATTTTGTTGTTTAGGGATCGAACCCTTTCGATTCCGGAAGTAAATCAAAGTGATCCTTTATGTTTTTGAGGAAAAATTTGTGAAAAAGATTAGAAAGAGATCTGAATTTTTAGGGAATATGAAAAGATTTCTTTCTATTAGAGTAATATGATGAGAGGACATTATCGATGCGTTTGTTTGATGATCTATATTAATGCTATAATTTTATTGGATCTTTTGGTTGACCGTTCGGGTTTGGTTCGGTTGTTTTTGGATTTTCAGGTTTTTGGTTTTAGAGCTATAACATCCATTTTGTTGTTACTAAAGTTTGGTTCGGATTCGGTTTAGTTTTGAAGTTGTTTGTATAATCTAATTTGGTTTTGGATTGGTTATTTCAACCAAGGTACATGTTTATTAGTGTAAATTGTTCGGTTGGATCGGTTCGGGTTTGGTTATGAACTTTATCCTTTTAGGACTTGGGTTATATTTCATGTTCGGGTTCATATCAGTTAATAACCGAACCCAAAATAACTTGTACTCAAAAACTATTCAGTTATTTAGATATATCTAAACTTTAAATGGTTCGGTTGTATCGATTCGAATTCGAATTTGAATTTTGGGTTTGGACTTTATACACATGACTACTGCTAATGTGTCATTTCCAAAAAGCAAAAAGCTTTCCCACAAATACGTGGCTTTAATTAATTTTGATGATATGTTTTAATCTTATAATCTAATTGGTTGAGAGAGAGACTCCAAATTACTGATCTGTAGACACATCATTTGTTTTATATTTGTTTTATATGTATAATTCTTTAATTTTTTTGTTCTAATGTTTTTAGCCTAGTATTTTAAAGTAATTTAAGGGAATAACCGAATAGTTCATGGAAATTGAGTGGATGTCATGTAGTTTTTTTAGTTAGGTTAATGTACACGATGACTATCAGGGACATATGCAAGCTATATGGTTTAAGGGAGGAAGCTGAGGGACAAATGCCTTCTCAAGATGGTCAGGCTAACAATGCTTTGTGGCATGTTTTAGCAGCCAAGCTTCAAAGCTCACACACACTAGGAGTCATGCGGTTTGGATGTTGGCTAAAATTATCGGTTCCACCATTTATGGTAAAGAGGAGTCTGGTTCGTTGACAAAGCCTGAGCTTGAGCTACTTCATCATGCGATTATTCCGGTAGTCCCGGATCTTTACGGTGATGCGCCTGCTCCTCAGTATCCCCCTCTTGACATCAACTGGGGATTTGTATTTACTCACATGCTCACTGAACGTCATTTCAGAGGATCGCCTACTACTCCTCTGAAGAAGACCATAGGCAATCTCATCACTCAGATCTTCAGGTATCACAAGATTGACTTGAACAACACACAAGTGATCGAAAATATCCATTACATGGACGACAAGTTTTTGACCAGCTGCACCTACTTGACTAAGAAGACTAAATGGTGGTATTATGCTCGTGATTGGGATCCTTGTTGCTATAAACTTCCAGCACCAGCTATCACTTCAGTGACTTGTCGGTATAACGTGCTTTTTTAGTTTACAAGTCAACGAATGAGTTAGTTTGTATTTGACTAATATGTTGTAGACTCAACTTGAAGTCTACACATTTCACTTTGTATAAAAAAATTCTTATGTAGATTTAATGCTAAGTGTACGTTAAAAATGGTTAGTTTTACAATTGACCAATGTGTTGACTATCGAAATTGAAGTCTCTTTGTTAAGTCTAAATTCTATTTCAAATGGTATACTTCATACAAAGTCTACTGAGGTTAGTTTTTCATTTGACTAAGTTTGACTTTTGTATATGATATCTACTTGGGAAGTTTAGACCGTGTAGACTTCTACTATCTTTAAATTAAAGTTCATATGAAGTTTACTTTACAAATAAATAAACTTCATTTGAAGTCTACATTATGTAAACTTCTCAAGTACACAAAAGTCAAAGTTAGTCTATAGACTATTGGTATATACTTTAAATGAAGTCTACTTTGATAGCCAACACATTGGTCAATTTCAAGCTAACCTGATTTGAAAGTAGACTTCATATAAAATCTATTTCTGGAAAGTCAAACTTTAGTCAAATGCAAAACTAATCTAGGAGTAGACTTCATATAAAGTCTACATAGAGAGTACACTTCATATGTAGACTACATAGTGAGCAGACTTCATATGTAGACCACATACATTGTAGACTTCATATGAAGTGTACTATGACAATTTTGTTAGAAAATGAATTTATAGTATATATGTAATGTTTACTTTGTATTTTTCCTATGTGTGTTCTCTAGTAGTTTGCTTCTGTATAAATTTTACATGTTTGTATTATATTAATGGTTTTATAAATTTTGAAATAATTTGGGCAGTTAGCTATTCTGAATAGACTTCAAATGAAGTCTACTATGACAATTTTGTTAAAAATGAATTTATAGCATAGGTATAATGTTTTTTTTTCTCATGTGTGTTTCTTTACTTATTTGTTTATGTATAAGTTTTATATGTTATGTATAATATTTTTTTTGTATTTTTCTCATGTGTGTTTTTTACTTGTTTGTTTCTCTATAAGTTTTATATGTTTATGTATTATATTTATGGTTGAATAAATTTTTGAAATAATTTGGATAGATAGTTTATTCAAAATAGACTTAATATGATGATTTTCTTATACATATACAGTATATGTATATTTTTTTGTATTTTTCCATCTGTGTTTCTTTACTTATTTCCTCTGTACGGATACATATTTATGTATTATATTATAGTTCAATAAACTCTTAAATAATTTAGATAGTAAGTTTACATTAAGTATACTTATAAAGTCTATTATGTCAATTTCCCATATGTATTACTTTAGCTGTTTGTTTCTTAAAAAATTTACATATTTATTTGTTTGATTTATAGTTGAATAAATTTTAGAAATGATATATGTAGCTACGTTTGATTTTATATGAAGTTGAGAGTAGATTTCACGTAGATAAAATTTGTTTAAAGGGCATGTACTTGTAACATATTAAGAATGTTTAGATTACATATCACATTATTCAATCATATATTAATCTAAATTTTTCAATAAATATATATTGATCAATTTGTGGATAATAATTAATGGGTGCTTAGAACAATAAAGTTAGATTAAACCTTTGTAGTTTGATCAACCCAATAGAGGTAAGTTTTTATATTATTTAGTAAGGTATGTTTTGTTGGAACTTTTTTAATAAGAAATAAAATCATAATGTTATTGCAATTACTATGCTTGTTACAAATTTGAAACTCCAAAAAATATTTTTCCATTAAAGAGAATTATCTCATAATAATGTGAAATAATTGCAAAGATTTGTCATTCAAGGCTCTCTTGACTCTATATATAGTCTTGATTTTTTGATTAAAAAGACTCACTCACTCAATTTCTTGTCCTCTCCCTCACATAGTAAGTTTTTTCAAGAGAGTATAGAGTAGAGTCTTGGTTGGTAGATTCCACAAAAGAGTGAAGCTTTTGTGGTCATATAGTGATTGTACCATGGGGTTGAAAGCCTCTATTTCACCACCTCACTGTGGGAGCTCTTTTGGATTCAGGAGAAAGAGTTCGCTCTTGATTTCACTTTAAGTTTTTTGCAATTTCAATTTCAAAGGTTTTTTCTACTAAATTATTCTTAAAATTATTGACTGATTTTGATTCTATTGTTAAATGCTTTGGTCAATTATTGGTCTTATATATGAACCTATGTAATGGGTACATCAAGCCTCGCTTGGAAGGATCTCTTTTTAAGGTCTTCCAAGAGTACAAAACTTCAAAGGCCCTTTGGGAGGTTTTAGAAGCAAACTACAAGTCGTACAATATTGGCTCCGGGAAGTTTGCTACACGCAAATTCCTAGACTTCAAAATGGGGGATTCAAAACCCATCATGGAACAAGTCCATGAGCTTCAAATACTTGTGCATGAGCTTGCAAAAGAGGGAATGAAAATCTGTGAGATTTTTGTTGTTAATTGCTTCATCAAGAAGTTACCACCAAGCTCAATTGATTTCAGGTGGTACCCCGATCACAAGCAAAAACAACTCAACTTACCGAACTTGGTTTCACGGCTTCAAAACGAATCTTCAAAACGTGAGAAATCGGACTCGTTTATGATGGCGCACAGTTTTAACATGGTCAAGTATAACCGTAAAGGTAAGGGAAAGGCTGGGCCTTCTAATGGTGGTCAAACACGTGTTAAAAAACCGTTAGGACCTAAGGCTCACCAAGGTGTCAAGAAGACCAACACGAAGTTTGTTGGGAAGTGCAACTTTTGCAAGAAGCTTGGGCACAAAAGGGCGGATTGTCGTTCCCGTCTCAAAGAACAAAACCAAGCTAACCTCACGGAAGCGGATTTGTGTGCGGTCGTACTGAAGCACATATGGCTGAAGAAAATCCGATTGAGTGGTGGTATGCCACGGGTGCCACGACACACATATGTGTCAACCGTGACATGTTTAGTACTTACCAACAATACACCACCAATGAACATCTTTTGATGGGAAACGTCTCACACTCCAAGATCGAAAGCGCGGGCAAGATCAAGACATCATGTTCCCTTTTTGGCCAAGTAAGCTCGACATATATTAAGCATGACTGGTTCAAAGTTGAAAAAATACTACCAGCTCAAACACAATGTTTTTCCGTCTATACTCTCATCAATTGTTTTTTTACCATGTTTATCGAGACATTCTTTTCTTTTGCGTCTACAGATTTCGTTGCTTCTTTCTTTAATGCGTCGTATTTCTATCTTATATGGGGGATTGTTGAAACTTTTAAAATAAGAAATAGAAGTCATGATGTTATTGCAATTACTGTGATTGTTACAAATTTGTAATCCAAAAATATTTTTCCATTAAAGAAAATTATCTCATAATAATGTGAAATATTTGCAAAGATTTGTCACTCATAGATCTCTTGACTTTATATATAGTCTTGATCTCTTGATCAAAAAGACTCACTCACTCAATTTCTTTTTCTCTCCTCACATAGTAAGTTTTCTCAAGAGAGTGTAGAGTATGGTCTTGGTTTGTAGATTAAACAAAAGAGTGAAACTTTTGTGGTCTTATAGTGATTGTATCTTGGGGTTCAAAGGCTCTATTTTACCACTCTACTGTGGGAGCTCTTTTGGATTTAGGAGAAAGAATAAGCTCTTGACTTCACTTTATGTTTTTTGCAATTTCAGTTTCAAATATTTTTTCTACAAAATTGTTCTTAAAATTATTGATTGATTTTGACTCAGTAATTGGGTGTTTTTAGGGCCCAATAGTAGTTTTCGTAGCTTTAAGTTATTGGCCAATCGAGATTTAAATTTTTTACAATAAGCAAAAAAAAGTGTCTTTCCAAAGCTAACAAGGAAATGGTACGCATAGGTGAACAAAAGTGAGAAGAGCTTGTTGGATAATGTTGTTGTAGAACCATAACTTAAAGCATTTGGAGTTCAAAATAATTATTTGAGTGTGAATTAAAATGTGGGTCTAGTAAATTTATTAGATTAGACTAGTTTTAATAAAAAAAACATGTTATTTGTCTCACATTAAAAGTTTGAGTTATATCTATAAAAACATGTTTATGTCATTGTTCAAAAGGTTAACACTATTGAATGTGTGAGTAAATATGGAAAGACCACACGCGTGCGCGCCATCAAGCCGAATTCAAGTCTTGAGTTTTGGTAATAGACCAAAAACAAACAAGACCAAGTCTTGTGGGATTCGAATTCAAATCTTCTTCTGCGTCTAAAGAGATTGTTGAATCTTAACTCTAATTGTTTTCCTAAACACTGTTCTTTTTAGGTTAGGGTTCTACGGTTGTTGCATAGGAAAATTATAAACTACATATATACGATCATTACTTTAAACAATGATTAAGGTAAATAAATCTTTCTTACACAAAAGTTATATATAAGAGAGTAATCATAAGTCAGAATATTTGTTTCTTTAACTCATTTTCACCCACGAACGTTCCATGGAAACCGTACGGAACTCTCTCCGGCAATAACACCGCCGCGGCTTTCTTCATCTCCGATGCATTGACCACCACAAACTCCGACTGGTCTTTCTCTTCATCTCTCACAAACCCTATTACGTAACCTTCATCTTCTCCCTCTTTTTCTGCTACAAAATACGGTTCGCCACCAAACCGGCCCGGTCCGTGATTGAATATTGAAACGGTACCGTTTTGTAGATCTACCTTCGCGATTCCACTGCATTTAGGCCAAGGATCAGCTATCGCTAAGTATACGTAGCGGTTTTGGCGTCCCAGGAAATTCCGGTTTATCTGACCCGCTTCTAAATTCATCCCGGTTATGATTACTTTTCGGTTTGATTCTTTTGTTCGTAGGTTTAACCGGATCTCGCTTAATTCACTCCGGGTCGGTTCTCCTGATTCACTAAAAATTGTATCGGGTGGGTTCATACATGACCCGATTACGACAATAACCGGGTCTCCATCTTCTGTCTCTTCCCACGCATTCCAAAGATGAAAACAGAAGCAACCGGGTACATCGACCCAATTTATACCTGACCCGGTCGGATCTTGCTTGGACAAAACTCCAAATCTCGAAACCTTAACTTTATCGTAGATAACCGGTGACCCACCCCGAATCATTTCGGTTAACTTGAAAACCATTTGCTGATCCGGTATCACGACGTAATTTTCGGTTATCGCAAAATCGTGAATCATCGTGGGTTCCGGGAGAGTGATCACCACGTCACGTGTCTTTTTCCCGCACCTGTCGAATTTCAAATACTTGAGATGAGGTTTACTCAAAACATTGTAACTCAGAGTGTGAAAATCTCCTGTGGTAGGGTCCACCTTAGGATGCGCTATCACTGAAGTGTCAATCTGCTCATCAAATCCGAACCGTCCGATTGTCTCGAGATCTCCTTGACCATTGATCTTCACTTGGTAAGGAAGATCATCCTCTGACATGGCTAATAACCTCCCGTTGAAGTAAACAACTCCAGCGTTTGCAACGCCTGAGCCATGTGTCGCGTCCACGAGACCGATCCCAGCTCGAGCCGCGAAGAGAGCGAGTCGAGCTAAACCGGAATGACCATGAAGCTCGCCGATTGGTTTAGGGAAAACCGATCGTCCCACTTTGGTTTCTTGAATAAGCCGATTTGTTCGAGTGTAACGGCAACAATAACTTACTTGATTATCAGAACCAATACTAACGGCGTGGATCATTCCGTCACCGTCAAACATGTGGTATCCGGATAACGGTGGAAACATAGGATTAGCACCATTACGGAGATAGACTCCACGTAAGCAAGAAGGAATTTGACCAATTACTTCTAAACCGTTTTGAACCGGACATTCATGAACCGGAGCATAATTACCAGATAATTGAACCACCGGGTCGGTTTTTTTAGGTAGGGGATGCGTTTGCTCCATCGGTACAACGAAGGAGGACTCGATCTTGTCTAGCATCGAAGCAGCTAACTTCTGGAGAGGGTTCAAATCTGGATTAACCGGTTTGAGCTCAACCGGAGATGTAATTGGAGGAGGGAAATCAGGAAGTGTAGTTGTTTTGAAAGGATTAGTGAGAATCAAGGAATGATTAGCATTTTTGGTTTGTGGGAGTGAATGAGAATGAGAAGAAGTGTTCGTCGGAAGAAGATTTGAACGGAGAGAGTGTTGCATGGTCGTGATACTCGTGACAGAGATCTTTTACATATTTTCATGAACAATGGAGTTTTCTCACGTTTTATAAGTTAAGATTTTTGTTTTTTTCCTCAACATGAAGAGTTAATAGCTAAATGTTAAAAGTACATTATAAGAAATACTGAATCGACATTTGGCAAAAAATTTAATAGCAAATCCAAATTATAATGATGATTTTCTTGTGGTTTTTTTTTTGTGTTGGTAATTTAAGATGTTGATTCTTTTACTTGTATACATATATTTTGCTTTAACGGTTGAAAGTGAATCACAAACAGCTGTCAAATCTCCCAAACTAGTAATTAATCTTTTCCAAGTACACTGTATTAAGACATATAATATATGTATATATCTATATGAAATTATGTAGATTTTTTCTGTTTAATTCAACGATTCTGATTGTTCTAGTTATCCATATTTTTTCTTTTAACGGTAGAGATTTTCTGTTTGATTGCCTCAAACAGGTGTCAAATCTTCCAATTTAGTAAAGTAATTAAGTATTAAAGAAAATGTAATATTCTTAGCTTATTACATATTAGTTTATATGAGACATATATAGTTTTTTGACCAAAAAATAGAGAGAAAAAGGCATATATAGGAGCAAATCCGGATTGTAGAGTCTACTATATACAATGTTGAATTTTACACATATGTTCATGTGCATATATATATATATATTTCTGTATATGATAATGGCTCAATACTATTAAATCTAAAGTCATATGATAATTGACAATTACTTTTATTGCTTTACGAAAACAATTGTTAATCAGGGCTATAATTCCTTTTTACTATTATCAAATTCTTAAAGTTATGATATACTTTAAACATTTTGAAAATAAAAAATGTGTAATCATAAAAGTTTTTTAAAACTTGTATAAGAATATTATTGTATCAACTGTATTAATATGCATTTATTTATTTGGAGGCTTAAATTGCAAAAACGGTCTACAAAACCCATATATATAGACGAAGTAATATTTGGGTATATATATATATATATATATATATAGATGTGTGGTTCCGAGACAAATATTATCATTTTTGGGGCTAAAATTAGTTTTGCATAGTCAGTGAGAATCGTTTTCTTTTTCTTCTTTTTGGTAACCGTTGATGAATGACATTTTTGTTTTCTGTTTTTGAGAAAAGTTCTAGTGAATGATCGATCAGTTTGTGGAAGATATAACATGAAGAGTATATTCGTACTATAATTGGTATATGATTTGTTAGGTGTCTAGGTGTGTTGTTTCAACACTAATCTAAAATTCTTGTGGTTTGTGGACAGTATATCTAAATCTATGTCTCGAAACTTAATCATCAAATATTACTGGTTTAATTTAAATTTCTTACAAAAATTTTGCTTTTCAAATCAATTTAACCAATTACTAATCAGAGTCTTTAACCAAGTATTAATTTCCACCACAAAATGTATGAGACATACTAAATTTTAATTTTAAGTTATTGTGTATAACATAAAATTCTATCGTTTATAACATTTTCAGAGTGTAAATTTGATTGGCTATAAGCTATAACTTGTCCAAAGTGTTAATGTAATAATTTTGTGTTTGGATAAACAAAATATTCGGACACGGACACAAATCAAATATGCAATCTGAAATCGAAAAGTATGATTAATTAGACCGATCTATCTCAAGAAAGCGAGACCACATGAACTTGTGGTTCTCTATCATTCAAAAAATAAACTGGACTTTTATGATACTGGTGAAAAAATACATTAGAAGAAATAGGAAAATTAGATAAGTTTTAAATTGAATAAAAGATATATCTTTTTAAGAAGAATGCGATAAATTCGTCAACAAAAAAAACACTATTTAAATATGTTACATAAAACTTATAGATTATTTAATTTAATTTTGAGTTGAAAATCTAAAATTTATAATTTAGTATCATAATTCAAAATTGGTTTAATAGACATAGTATTTCGAGATAATATCTTTAGATAAATATTCATAATAATTTATTTTATATATTAAATCTTGTCGATATAATTATTTATATAAATATTTTTAAAATTTATATTTTATGATATTGAAGTAAAATTGAATTTTTTTTATTATAAAATGTATTTCTTTTTGTCTCATATCTTTTAAATAAAATAAAAAACACACTTCATAATTATATATACAGTGTTCTAGGTGAAATAAATCAAACTGAAAATGAGCATTTAGGGTCATAATATATTAGTAATTACTATTATTATTATTATTATTATTATTAGCATGATAGTATCATCAAAGTCTAAAACAAATATATAATCCTATAATTAAGGAATCAAAGGTAAGTGAGAGTGATTAATACCAGCACTAAAGTCATCACCATTGGTGAAATTTTTAATTTGAGATTCTAAAGTTATAAAATATTATTATTTTTATAAAAAATTATTTTTATTTAAATTTTATTTACTTTAACTAAATTGTTCAATCTCTCTCTCTCTC
>JAKUCM010005714.1:0-35976 GCA_023374145.1 Lepidium sativum
CAATTAAATTAAAGGATCTTAACCATTTTGCTACATTAGATTTTTGGTATTAGGGGGCCCTAAAAATTTATATATTTTGGGGACCCTAGGCAAATGCCTTTGTTAATAGGCACACAACTGGTAGTAACATTAACCTGCCTTAACATGCTTCCCCGAGAGTAGAAGTCTTGGACTGCTTTGGTAAAGTCTCCTCCCACAATAGCCCATCTTTGTTGGAAAAACTCAGAAGTAAATCCGTCCGGTCAAGGGGATTTATTATGAGGACGTGCAAATACCTCTGATTTAATTTCTCTGCCAGAACTAGTGCAACCAATATTTTTTGCATATCCGAGTTGCAGTGGAGGAAAATAGGTTTGATAATTCACTGACCTAATGCGCAGTTAGAGGGTTGATTGGTCCCCCCAACATGTTATTAAAATAGGAGACACAATGAGAAATTATTTCTTATGGAGATTCCAGCTTAGTGTTTTCTATGAGAAGATAATGCAATTGATTGCCCACTCTCCTCACAGAAATGGCTATATGAAAATATGATGTGTTTGAATCGCCACATTGGAGCCAATGAACTCACAATTTCTGTTTTAGAAACTTTCTCAAACCACTTTTTATGAGCATCACATTATGTTTGAGCTAAGGTGGTAGATGGAGTAGTGACTCTAGAATGAGATACTTCTTTTACCCTCTTTTTCAAGATATGAGTAGTGATGCTTGTTGATAGATTTCAGCACTCTCTTCATGGCTTTAAGCTTTTTTGCAAAGGAGAATATTGGTATACCTGGAAAGAACAATAATTCCCAATTTACTCTAAGAGTCTGGAGGAATTCCTCATGCTTCATAATGAAGTTTGAACATCTGAATGGTCGGTTTATTGAATGAGGCACTAAACCGAGATGCACCATTGCCTGTTGGTTTTGTCACAGATTTCATGGGCTGTGGGCCGAGCCAGCAGCCCATTAAGCAATTGATTTGCTTAATGGGTCATTGGCCAGCGTCGGCCCAAGTTCAATTTGGCTCGTTTTGATTTTGGGGCCGAGCATGGCTCAACATCGGCTTAGAATGAATCTGACTACGTTTTAGTCTAGGTTCATCTTCCTCTTTTATATTCGACTTTTTTCTTTTACAAATCACCATTGTAACACAGAGAGAAGCTCTGTAACAAGAACAAGGATACAGAGGATTAATGGATTCCGAATTTCGATCCGAAGAGAGATGTACTTACCGAATTACTTGGTGAGGAACTCTATAACTCTCGCGTTCAATTCCTTTTCTTCCATAAAAAGTTTCTTACTTCAAATCCGAATCAATCACCTCAATTTTGATCCGCAAATGAAATTGAGCCGTGATTTAGAGCCGATGCTTTAACATTGCCGGAGAGTGGTTCGAGAAATGGGGGTCATCAAACACGCCCTATGAGATAGGGAAGAGTTGCAGCCAGTGATCATTAATAAGGATCCTGTCTAGCTTCTTCGCAATAATGGTTGTAGTTTGTGAGTTCCACCAAGTGATGTTGTGACCTTTGTAAGTCATGTCAAATAACCCCACATCAGCTATACAAGCCCTAAAGTCAGCCATACCTTCTGTGATTCTCGTTTTTGATTTAAATGTTTGATTGAAATCCCCCAATACTATGCTTGCCATGCCCACAGTTCTTGGGTCTGAGTGAATGGCAATTAATTCTTCCCAAAGTTTGTTACCAGACTGTGGTTTAAGGCATAGACAAAGGAAAACAAAATCGAACTTGGTATTGTTGCAAGCTTCACGACTTAAAGATAACAGAGGTGGATAGAGACTTGTCTCAATATATCCAAATCATGCCTAGCTCAGCAAAATCATAGTTATCTATGTAGTTATGATACCAAAAAGAGTTTTATTTGAAGTTTTATTTGTACTTGATCGAAGTTTTGTGCTTCTTTTTTGCAATTCCCATGTCAAAGTCAAACTCGACTTTGTTCTTTGTTCATAAAGCTTTAGGTTCTATGATATTCTCGTATTGGTTGGACTTAGATTTATAGGTTGTTTAATGTGATTTTTAGAACTATTCTCGACTTCAGTTACTTTTAGGTTCAATGTTCTTGATGAGGTTTCACAATCATTAATGGGATTTTCATTGTTTAAGTGCTTCCTTATGCTATGTTGTACTCTTGTTTACCATTGTTTAATAGCTTCCTTATGCTATGTTCCGCTAAATGCTTCCGCCAGTTTGCAGTATGTTTAACGTATCTTGGAAACAAATCATTGGTTATATGCTTATTTCTGAAATCTCATGGTAACATACATTGCTTTTTTTTATGTGTGGCCATGTCCACTCGTGGCATTGAACTGAAGAACGAGTTAAAGAGAATCCAAAGGTGGAAATTTTGAATCAAATACTTGAGTTTCTTAGAAGTCTCTGTTTAACAGATGAAGATCTTTACAATGTGATGAAGAAGTTCCCAGAAGTACTCGGTTGAAGCCTAGAAGAAGAGATGAAACCTAACGTTGTGATTTTGGAAAACCAGTACAGGTAAGCAACTACAAAATATGTTGCTTCGTAATCCAAAAGTGTTTGGATACAATGTCTATTGTAAAGGAGATTGTATAGCTCAGTGTACTAGGTGTTGTGTTCGGTTTTAGTCCTTTACTTGTTCTTTGATTCTTCAAGCTAAGAGTGTTAGCTTATAGAATGAGTGCAAAAGCTTATTTGTATATGTCAACTATCTTTTTTATAAAAACCTCTAATGGGGATCCACTATTGGAAGATAGAAAAAAAATAAAACTCATAGTAAGATTCTCAACTTTTTTACAAAATCATACTTTACATTAAAAATGGATAAGAACCCTTTATGAGGTTCTTATTGTTTAAGGTGGTCTAGATTTTAATAACTGGCTCTAGTTGTTTCAATCTTTTGCATTTTTGGAAAACTAACCCAAAATGAACTTTGTTACTATTTAAATTTAAAATACACGAGTTAAGCATTGATAAATATCTTTTGCTTATTGCTGTTCAGGTGAATCAGTAAAAGGAAGTACTATCTGTGAGTTAAGTAGATGATACTCAGTCAATGAAGTTGTCAGTCTAGTTATATATAATTATGTTTAGTCTACCACTAAACGTATCTTGTTTTTATTGCGCATAAAGGATTTTGCTTTTTGGTAATTAGACAAAAATCTTGTATGTTCGTTATCTCAAATCCTAAACTCTATTATACAATATGAAGTTAAACTCTGCTGTGAAAATTACTGAATGACTATTATTAATAGAAAAAGGAAAATCAAAAGAAATAGAAACAACCGTACCAGTACTTATTATTATTACATTCATTGAACAGTTATTTATTCGTGAGACACAAGAAATTAAACACGTATACCAAATCGTCTCTGCCTTTGCTGATACCAAGTCAAGGCCTCACGACACTCAGCTTCACCAAAGTCAGGCCCAAGAACAGGAGTAAATTAAAAGTCAGAGAGAGCAGAGTGCCATAAGAAGAAGTTACTGATCCTTTGCTCACTTGTTCTTATGATTAAGTCAGGGTCTGGAAACTCGCTACACTTTGTCAGTAACTCCTTCTCCGTCGCCTTCTCGTCAATATCCTCCACTCGAATCAGATGTTTCCCTTCGTATCTCTTTGTTGCTTTCTCTACTTCCCTTACTTCTCTACTTCCCTTATAATACCTTGAAGTGACTCTGGGAATCTCGCACGGTTCCCGATGACTGAGATCTTGATTTTAAATCTAAAAATCGAATGAGAGCATTAAACATGTTTAATGTTGCAATAATAAATTATGGGCTTTCAACGCAAAACTAGTTGGTAATGAAAATTGCCTCCTAACACATAAATGAAGGACCCCCAACTTCCGATATGGGATATATCAGCCATATTCTAACACGCTCTTTCGGATGATGGTGGTATAACCTAACATCTCAACGGACTCACAACAAGCGCATATCATCATGCATGCTTGATGTAGCAGAATCATGGACTCTTATATCATGATAAATTATGGACTTACAACTCAAAACCAATTGACAATGAATTGATTGACATTTCCGATGTGGGATATTAATCACATTCTAACATATACTTTTGGAAGTAAGGCATCTCCAACTTAAAGAGATTCTCAAACAAGGCCATCAAGGCGTTGACTTCATCCTGATAAAAGAAAAATAAGACAAAATGTCACTATCCGACCTAGTCCGGTACGATTTCAGATTCATACTCACCTTGTGTGTTTCCATATTATAGGTGGAGAT
Source organism: Lepidium sativum (assembly GCA_023374145.1). Taxonomy (NCBI): domain Eukaryota; kingdom Viridiplantae; phylum Streptophyta; class Magnoliopsida; order Brassicales; family Brassicaceae; genus Lepidium; species Lepidium sativum. Next base: position 4,232 of record JAKUCM010005714.1, read on the forward strand.
GGCAAAGATAGAGATAGTGGTAATGCCCAAAGCGAAAAGGTCCTTAAAAATGTCCATGAGCCTATTCGCTCTGTTGAGAATATAAACTTGATTTTGGATCAAATTAATGTTGGGTAAAATCCAATTAACTTATATTAGGCTAAACCCATTTCTTGATCCATTATCTAGAAGTATCTAAAGCTTAACCTCTTTTGAATGTTCTAGAGAATTTGAGAGAGAAATATCTACACATTTTATCTAGATTATTATAATAAAATATTAGTAGAACTCTCTAGATTTAGGATTAAAATATTCTATATATTTTGTACTTTGGAGGCTATAAATACCTCCTCTCCCTTACCATTTGAAATCATCCAAGAAATAAGAAATCCTCTTAAATAATAAAAAGCTTCTTCTTCTAAAATCATCTATCCTCTTCAAAATTCTCCAAACACTTTCTCTTAAATACTTTCTCCATCACTTCTAAAATAATTTTCCTTCCAACAAAGTGGTATCAGAGCTAGAAGATTTTTTAAGAAGATGATAAGTAATGGTGTTCCCTTCCAAGTTCCGATGCTCACAAAGAACAACTATGATACTTGGAGTTTAAGGATGACGGCTATCTTAGGAGCACATGATGCATTGGAAGTCGTCGAGAAAGGGTACATCGAACCTGAGAATGAAGGTAGTCTATCTCAAACTCAAAAGGATAGTTTAAGAGATTCAAGGAAGAGAGACAAGAAGGCTCTCTGTCTAATCTATCAAGGATTAGATGAGATACGTTCGAGAAAGTTGCTGAAGCAAAGACAGCAAAGCAAGCATGAGAAAAGCTTCATACTTCATACAAAGGTGCTGATCAAGTAAAGAAGGTACATCTTCAAACTCTAAGAGGAGAATTTGAAGCATTACAAATGAAGGAAGGAGAACTTGTGTCGGAGTATTTTTCAAGAGTTTTGATGGTAACTAATAATCTAAAAAGAAATGGTGAGAAGCTAGAGGATGTGAGAATCATGGAGAAAGTTCTTAGATCGTTGGTTCCAAAGTTCGAGCATATAATTACCGTCATAGAAGAGACAAAAGATTTGGAGGCTATGACGATAGAGGAACTTCTTGGATCATTAAAGCATATAAAGAAAAGAAGAAGAAGAAAGAAGATATCATGGAGCAAGTTTTTAAGTTTCAAATCAATCAAGAAACTGGCCGAAATCATCTAAGACAAAGTGGCGGTCAATTTCAAGGAAGAGGTCGTGGTGGATATGGAAGAAATTGGAGACCATATGAAGAAAACTCTAACCAAAGAGGAGGAAGCTCATCAAGAGGTCATGGACGAGAATCTATGAAATCAAGGTACGATAAGTCAAGTCTTAAATGTTACAATTGCAAAACGTTTGGACACTATGCTTCCGAATGTAAGGCTCCAATCAACAAAAAAGTTGAAGAGAGGTCCAACTACGTTGAAGAAATAAGTCATAAAGGAGATATGCTATTGATGGCTTATAAGAAAGATGAACGAGATGAGATTCACAAGTGGTACCTTGATAGTGGAGCAAGTAATCATATGTGTGGAAAAAGAAGCATGTTCATGGAGCTTGATGAGTCAGTGAAAGGAAACGTAGCTTTGGGAGATGAATCAAAAATGGAGGTAAAAGGTAAAGGAAATATTCTTATTCGATTAAAGAATGGAGATCATCAATTTATATCCAATGTCTACTACATCCCAAGTATGAAGACCAACATCTTAAGTCTAGGACAACTCGTAGAGAAAGGTTATGACATTCGACTCAAGGACAATAACCTTTCTTTGAGAGACAATGCCAATAATATCTTAAAGAAAAGAATGTTTATTCTTCACATTCGAAGTGACATCGCACAATGTCTCAAGATGTGTTATAAGGAGGATTCTTGGCTTTGGCATCTTCGATTCGGGCATCTAAATTTTGGAAGTTTAAAACTACTTTCCAAGAAAGAAATGGTGAGAGGATTGCCTTGTATCAACCATCCAAATCAAGTGTGTGAAGGGTGTTTACTTGGAAAACAATTCAAAACTAGTTTTCCAAAGGAGTCAGATACAAGAGCTAGGAAGCCGTTGGAACTTATCCACACAGATGTTTGTGGTCCATTCAAGCCAAAATCACTTGGTAAAAAGTAACTACTTCCTTCTCTTTATTGATGATTTTTCAAGAAAAACATGGGTTTACTTTTTGAATGAAAAATCCGAGGTGTTCGAAAACTTTAAGAAGTTTAAAGCCCAAGTCGAGAAGGAAAGTGGTCTTGTCATCAAAGCCATGAGATCTGATCATGGAGGAGAGTTCACTTCTAAGGAGTTTTTGAAGTATTGTGAAGACAATGACATTAGAAGACAATTGACGGTTCCAAGATCCCCTCAACAAAATGGAGTAGCAGAAAGAAAAAATAGAACAATTCTTGATATGGCAAGAAGCATGCTCAAAAGTAAGAAACTACCAAAGGAGTTTTGGGCAGAAGCAGTAGCATGTGCAGTCTACATATCAAACCGATCTCCGACAAGAAGCATTTCAGAAAAGACACCACAAGAAACTTGGAGTGGAAGAAAGCCCGGCGTTTCACATCTAAGAGTCTTTGGAAGCCTTGCTCACGCTCATGTACCAGATGAAAGGCGAAGCAAACTAGACGACAAAAGTGAGAAGTACATATTCATTGGAGATGCCAACTCCAAAGGTTACAAGCTCTACAATCTGGATACAAAGAAGACAATCATAAGTCGAAATGTCATTTTTGATGAAGAAGGAGAATGGGAATGGAGTTCAAATGATGACGAGTACAATTTTTTTCCTTCTTTTGAAGAAGAGACTTTGGAGCAACCAAGAGAAGATCACATTACACCACCAATTTCAACAACTACAAGCTCACATGAAGATGAAAGTCCAAGCCAAGGGATTGCACGTTTCAGAAGTCTACAAGAACTTTACGAGGTAACCGAAAATCAAGACAATCTTACCTTATTTTGTCTATTTGCGGATTGCGAGCCTATAAATTTCAAAGAATTTCAAGAAAAGAAGACATGGAGGAATTCAATGGAGGAGGAAATCAAGTCGATACAGAAGAATGACACATAGGAGTTAGCTTCACTTCCAAATGGGCATAAAGCAATCGGTGTGAAGTGGGTGTACAAAGCAAAGAAGAATGCTAAAGGAGAAATTGAAAGATACAAAGCAAGATTGGTGGCAAAAGGCTATAGTCAAAGAGCAGGAATTGACTATGATGAGGTATTCGCTCCAGTTGCTCGCTTAGAAACTGTTAGACTAATCATTTCATTGGCGGCTCAAAACAAATGGAGAATACATCAAATGGATGTCAAGTCAGCCTTTTTAAATGGTGATCTGAATGAAGAAGTCTATATTGAGCAACCACAAGGTTTCATTATCAAGAGAGAAGAAGATAAAGTCTTAAGGTTGAAGAAGGCGCTATATGGATTAAAACAAGCCCTAAGAGCCTGGAATACTCGGATTGATAAGTACTTCAAAGAGAAGGACTTCATCAAGTGTCCATATGAGCATGCACTTTATATTAAAACTCAAAACAATGATATATTGATTGCATGCTTATATGTAGATGACTTGATATTCACAGGAAACAATCCAAGTATGTTCGAGAAATTCAAGATGGAGATGATAAAGGAGTTTGGATGACAGACATTGGACTAATGTCTTACTATCTTGGAATTGAAGTAAAGCAAGACGATGATGGAATATTCAATCACTCAAGAAGCCTATGCAAAAGAGGTTCTTAAGAAATTTAAGATGGATGACTCAAATCCAGTTTGTACGCCAATGGAATGTGGAACCAAGTTATCAAAGCACGAAGAATGAGAGAGTATCGATCCAACAATCTTTAAGAGCTTAGTTGGGAGTTTACGCTACTTGACGTGCACAAGACCTGACATCTTATATGCAGTCGGAGTTGTGAGTCGATACATGGAGCATCCAACTACTACTCATTTTAAAGCAGCAAAGAGGATTCTTCGTTATATCAAGGGTACCACAGATTTTGGTCTTTATTACTCCGTTTCTAATAATTACAAGCTTGTTGGATATAGTGATAGCGATTGGAGTGGAGACATAGACGATCGAAAAAGCACAAGTGGTTTTGTGTTCTACATTGGAGATAAGGCTTTTACATGGGTGTCAAAGAAGCAACCGATTGTCACCCTTTCTACTTGTGAAGCGGAGTATGTAGCGGCTACTTCATGTGTTTGCCATGCTATATGGTTGCGGAACTTACTAAAGGAGCTAAACTTTCAACAAGAGGAGCCAACAAAGATTTTTATGGATAACAAGTCGGCTATAGCTTTGGCGAAGAACCCAGTGTTTCATGATCGGAGTAAGCATATTGACACTCGTTATCACTACATTCGAGAGTGTGTTTCCAAGAAGGATGCACAATTGGAGTATGTGAAGACAAATGATGAAGTGGTAGACATCTTCACCAAACCTCTTTAGCGGGAAGACTTTATCAAGATGCGGAGTATGCTTTGAGTAGCAAAATCAAGTTTAAGAGGGGGTGTTGAGAATATAAACTTGATTTTGGATCAAGTTAATGTTGGGTAAAATCCAATTAACTTATATTGGGCTAAACCCATTTCTTGATCCATTATCTAGAAGTATCTAAAGCTCAACCTCTTTTGAATGTTCTAGAGAATTTGAGAGAAATATCTACACATTTATCTAAATTATTATAATAAAATATTAGTAGAACTGTCTAGATTTAGGATTAAAATATTCTATATATTTTGTACTTTGGAGGCCATAAATACCTCATCTCCCTTACCATTTGAAATTATCCAAGAAATAAGAAATCCTCTTAAATAATAAAAAACTTCTTCTAAAATCATCTATCCTCTTCAAAATTCTCCAAACACTTTCTCTTAAATACTTTCTCCATCACTTCTAAAATAATTTTCCTTCCAACAGATCCATCTTGCCAGATATCACAAACTTTAATTTCCAACTCACTCTGAGGGACTGCAGAGACAGTAAGAATCGATAAAGATGAAAGCAAACATCATTTATCCATCCAAAACCTAGTAGATCTGCTGTTACGTACAACTCATTGCAGATTGGGTAATACAACTGCATTAAGTCCCATACATATGCTTCACCAAGTAGAGGAAAAGTTACTATTATCTTGAAACCAAGAAGGAGAGAGAACATCCGTGACTCCGTATTCCCTCCGGACAACCTTATTCCATAAATTCATAGAATCATGAAGAAGACGCCATCCAAGCTTACGGATGGACGCAAGATTCATCTCCCTAGCTTTTCTTATACCGAGACCGCCTTCATAATTAGGTTGACGAACTCAATCCTGTGAGCGCACGTGAATCTGACGGTAAGTGTTATCACTTCCGCAAAGGAAATTACGCCAAATATTATCAATCCTTGCTAATATGGAGGTAGATTTTACTCAAGGAATAAATTGGTATAGAAGAGAGACCTGCTTTGGTGAGAGTTAAACGACCTGCAAAGCTTTAAGTATCTCTCTTCCAACCTCTTAGAGGTGTCATCTTGCTTATAATATCACTGAAGGTTTCTTTATTAATCGACCTTTGAAGCACATGTATACAAAGATATTTTCCAAGTCAGTCATGGCATTAATACCATAAACAGAGTTAATCTGAGTAGATAATTCTCGACTAAAATTCTTGGAGAAGTAGATCTTAGATTTATTCAAACTTAATTTTGTCCCAAGGATGTATACAACTGTTCCAAAACCTGATTTATCCCCTGAATCAGATCACAAGAAGCCTCTGCAAGTAAAATTAGATCGTCCGCAAAACACATAAGAAAGATGTGGACCCGGTCGAGATAATTGTAAGTTTAGAGACATTTAGATTATTAAGATGAAAGAACCGAGTGATTGAAATAAGAAAGATATGAGGGAGATTGAAGTCATTTGCGAGTTAAGATAGATTGCAAAGAAGAGTTTCTTTTTCTTGATTTGATTTATTTACATGTGTTACATATTAATTAACTAATCTACTAGGGCTTCTTAATCTAAAAGAATACAAAAAGTACATATGTAATGTAATGTAAAGTATACGACCAAAGACGAAAGACAGCCGGGATCTCGAGTCACGCTTCTCGAAGAAGAAAGGGATGGGTCATAACAGCTCTCTGTGTATCACATGTGATTTCTTATTTGCCCTGACATGTGATCTTTTCTTCCAATGATTCTTTGAGCATAACGTCCAAGTGCATTGCTTCTCAAATAACCTTTTTCCTTACTTAGTACTTAAGTCCTCGCTTCCTTGATTAACAGTCACCCTCAAGCTTGAATCTCTAAGTTATTAGGATCAAGATTGAAAGTTGTAACTCACCACCTCATTAAAAATCTTAGTGGAAAATTCAATTGGGATAAAATAATCTAAGGGAAAAAGAGTGTTGGTCAGTTTCACTATTTAGGCAATTCACTTTGCCGAAGCTTTGAGTATACAAACTTACACCTTATCTCGGACTTTGTGGCATTCCACTAGAATAAGCTTTGTTTTCTCATTGAACATTGAGTTTGATGAAATGTGTATAGTGGCTTGGTTATCACAATACATTATGATCGGTTCTTGATTTTCAACTCCCAAGTCATTAAGCAATGCCTTCAACCATATGGGCTCCTCTGTTAGCTTTCTTGTTGCTTAATATTCGGCTACCACACTAGAGCATGACACAACTTTTTGCTTCTTGCTCTTCCAAGTGACTAGGTTGCCTCCAAGGAACGTTCAATACCCTCTTATTAACTTGCAGTTCTTGTCTATCTCCAGCCCAATCCGCATCACAATACCCCACAAAAGTTGTGTTCTCATTCCGACCCATCCATATTCCTTGTTCCAGAGTTCCTTTGAGATATCTATGGATCTGCTTCACCATTTCCCAATGGCACACTTTTGGTGTTTGCATATATTGGCTCACTTGATTAACCGAATATGATAAGTCTGGTCTTGTGATTGTAAGATAAATCAACTTTCCAACCATCCTCTGATATAAATGATCATTCTCAAATGGTTCTTTTTTTTCCCCTTTTGAATATTGCTTTGTAGGCATCCTCAAGTGGAGTCTTGGCTTTTTTATTACCTACATCACACTCATTTAAAAGTTCAAGAATGTACTTCCTTTGAGACAAGAATATGCCTTCTTTTGAACGTCACACTTCCATGCCAAAGATGTATTTCATTTCGCCCAAATCTTTAATATCAAAGATGGATTTAAGGTGTTGTTTGATACCTTTGATGTCGTCCTTGTCACTCTCGGTGATATCAAAGATGGATAATGTCATCCTCATAAATAAGGATAACTACAATACCATTCATACATTGGCTCGTGAATAGAGTATGACCGGCTTCTGATTTGCTAAACCCATGATCCCTCAAGGTATGACTTAGCTTGTGATACCAAGCCCTTAGCGATTGCTTGAGTCCAAAGATGACTTTCCTAAGCCGCAAAACATTACAGGGTTGGATAATGTGTTCAAGACCCGGTGGAGGACACATGTTGACCTCATCCTCAAGCTCGCCTTGTAGGAATGCATTCTTGATATCCATTTGCCACAAATTCCAATCAAGATTAGTAGCTAAAGATAATACAACATGTATTGTATGTAGTTTGGCTACCGGAGCAAAGGTGTCATGGTAGTCTTAATCATAGGTTTGTGTGAACCCTCTTGACACAAGTCTAGCCTTGTGTCTTTCAATTGTACATCACTATGGTACTTGACTGTAAAGATCCACCGAGAAGTCACATCCCTGTTTCCAAGAGGTAATTTGCCTCATCCCAATTAGGGTTCATATCCATGCCACCATGTTCATTACTAATTGCATCACGCCATACCTTGTGTTCCCTGGCCTCGTCTAGGTATTTGGCACAAAGTCTTGATTGAGTTGGGTGATAAAGGCTTGGTGAGCTTGTGGAATTTCGAGTAGGTCTGATGCCACTTGGCTCGACCTTTTGTTATAGTAGATAGTAAGGTTGGTGATTGGATTCTATAGCCTTTGACTCCTTCTAAGGACAAATTGCTCATGAGTGTCCATGGCCTCACAATTTTCTGGAACCATTTCAATGGTTTGCACTCGTTGACTCGTTCTTAGGGTAGGTGCTTGTTCCATTACTTCCATGGTTTCCTCATTATTGGATCCTTGTCCCAATTCCTCCAAGTTTATGTATACCACTTGCTCGGCCAAAGTTGGACTATCTAGAGTGGGACTTGCTGGACTTGATCCTCACTTATGGCCTCATTATCATGGTCCATCCTAGAGGTATTTTCCGCTTCATGAATTGGCATAGGAGTCTCCGTGCTTACAACAATTTCTACAATAGCGAGCTTCTCAAGAAGCATACAGAGACTCAAGGCCCGATTGGATGTATTTGTCGACGTCTTGAAATTTTGTATAATCATTTTCTTTATAGTATCCTTTTTCTTCTATGAACTTGACGTCTCTTGATACAGCCACACGTCTTGACTCGAATATGTAGCATTTGTATCCTTTTTGGGTAGTTGAGTACCCAATGAACATGTTTTTCATACTCTTAGCATCAAGTTTGTTCCCTGATCCTCCTTGGTTAAGAACAAAACAAAAACACCCAAATACTCATAAGTGTTCAATAGAAGGTGTTGAGTTTTTGATTATCTCAAATGGAGACATGTCATGAAGCACTCTAGTAGGTATGGCGGTTAATGAGATAACATGCGGAGACCACGAAATCACTCCAAAACCTCTTTGGCACATAGGCATGGAACATCATTGATCTAGCAACTTCCATGAGATGTATATTATTCCCTCTCGGCTACACCATTTTGATGAGGTGTATAAGGACAAATCGTTTGATGTAAGATGCCATGTTTGACAAGATTTTGTTTGAATGCATGGCTTGTATATTATCCTCCAGGGTCGGATCTTAGGATCTTATTTTTTCACTATATTGAGTCAAAAGCTAATTTTTAAACTTAGTAAATGCTTCAAGAACTCGATCTTTGCTAGGCAAAAATGTTAACCATGTGTTTTGATTTTTCATCTATAAATGTAACAAAATACTTGTGATGTTCTCTAGATTCACAAGGTGGAGACCACGCATCTGAATGAATAAGATCAAAACAATTCTCATAAATAGTTGAAGACTTAGGAAACACCGTTTTACAATGTTTCCCAAGAATACAAGGTTCACACTTATCATTCTTAAAAGAGACACTTGGCAATAATAAGTTCAATGCTGTAGAATGTGGATGACCAAAACAGGCATGCCACAACATATCATTGTCTACATTACTACTCGAATTCAAAGCATTAGGTAAACAAAAACTAGCTAAGCAAGAATATAAAGATAGATTTGGATCTCTCTTGATGTCTTCCAACAAGTACAATCCGTCCTTGGTAACACCTCTTCTAAGGACCTTTCCGCTCTTAATATCCTGAAAATGAACCGAGTTATGATCGAATATAGCTTTGGACTTTATATCACATACGGTCTTATGAACACTCCACAAATTTAATTTAAATGTTGGCATATAAAAAGCTTTAGGTCACTTATCAAATATTTTAAGATCACATATGCCCTTAGTAGGAAATTTATTTCCATCAGCATAACTAACACATTCTAAAGCCTGTTTTAAATTCTCAATCAACTTAGCATTACTAACCATATAATGGGTTACACCGGAATCTACCACGAAAACCTTAGCAATTTTGGATACATAAAATGAGTTATTGGACTACTTTATAGCAAAGCTTTTTTTCAAGCACAACAATGGATATTTGAGAAAGAGAGAACAAGAAAGAAAAAGAGAGATTTAGCGGAAGATTAAAGGTTCTCAATGCTCTGATACCATGTAATTTTAGAACGATTTAGAGTATTAAGATGAAAGAACGGAGAGATTGAAGTCGTTTGCCAATTGAGAGAGATTGAGAAGAAGAGTTTTTGCTTTCTTGATTTGATTTCTTTACATGAGATATAAATTTATAGAGTAATATACTAGGGTTTTTTTAATCCAAAAGAATACAAAAGAAGTACGTAAGTAATGTAAAGTAAACGACGAAAGAGAAAAGTCTTGGGTTGCATATCCCAATACGGTCGAATCATGGGTTGCACTTCTCGAGGAAGAAAGGGATGTGCCATAATGGCTCTTCGTGTATCACATGTGATCTCTTCTTAGCCATCACATGTGATCTTTTCTTCCAAAGGCTCTTTGAGCATAACCCCCAAGTGCATTACTTATCAAGTAACCTTCTTCCTTGCTTCATACTTAAGTCCTCGGTTCCTTGATTAACACTAACCTAATTGGTTTCCAGCCTTAGACACTATGACATGATCAATAAGTTGACACAATCGCTCCATACACAAGACGAACAAGTAAGACAGACTAAAAGTCTCAGCACACTCACGATTCCATATAAGATGCATAGAAGGGCCAGTCATACATCACATTATCCACGAAACCCATGTTTCTTGTAGATTAGCTGCCTGTAGTATATCTTCGAGAAAATCCCACCAAATTTGGTCGTATGCTTTATCAAGATCCAACTTTAGTAACATTCAACCCTTACAACCATATTTTTGTTGCATAGAATGAACAACTTCCTAAACCAAAACAATGTTATCCATGCCCAAACGTCCTGAAATAAAAATTGTTTGGGCGGGTCCAATGAAATGAGTCATGATCAGTTTTAGTCTTTCCACCGTAACCATAGTAATAGTTTTGAATAAGACATTACATAAACTAATGGGAGAGAATTGTTTTATCGTCTCAGGTTTGAGAACCTTAGCGATTAAGACAAAAAAAACGTCATTTGTACCCTCTGGGAGATCACCTGTCACAAAGAACTTCAAAACAAATTCAGCAACCGAGCCTCTAGCTATAACTAGTTAGATTGATAAAACATTGGTTGAAAACTGTTTGGACTATGAGCTATGTACTTACCCATTTTTCGATTTGCAACTTCAACATCAAGGCCAGTAAAAGGTTTGTCTAACATAGTTTTCTCTTCACGAGAGATGCACGAGAAGGACATATGCGGTAGAGGAACAAAATCCCGAGGAACATCATCTAACGAGACCAAAGAGTTGTAATATGACAGGGCATGTGATTCAAGATCCTACAGATCAGATATCCAACTCTCATCCTATTTTCTCAACATCTCAATATGGTTATATGGCCTTCTTATGATAGTAGAGTTGTGGAAATATTTAGTATTTCGATCCCCTAAAGCAATACACTTTTCTCTGGATTTTTGAAACTAAAGTGTCTCTTGATGTGCTAAAACAATATCTGATTCCTTAGATACCTTATTTTCTACAAGAAGTAGAGCATCAAATGGAGACCGATCAAGACAATCTTGAACAAGAGACAGTTCTTTGATTAACCGATCTTTTTTTTGATTAATGTCCCCAAATATCTCCCAATTCCGATGTTTCAAAAGCCCTTGTAGAAGTTTAAGAGCCATAGGAGTACTAATATTTGGGTTTCGTAATGCTGAAAGAAAATTCTTAAACCCTTCGTGTTGTAATCAAGCCGCTTCAAAACAAAAATGATGCCTGCATGGGCTACAATGTTGAAAATGATTAAGCTGAAGATACAATGGCCTATGATTCGAAGAAATAAAAGGGAGATGCATAACCGATGTATCCTGCCACATTATACGAAAATGAGGAAAATGAAGAAAGCGATCAAGTCGTTTATCCAACAATGTGGTAGTATTGCAACCTCGTTTCCATGTAAATTGAGGTCCCTAAAAATCCATATCGATAAGAGAGATCATTAATCCAATCAGCAAACTGTAAGGAGTCGGGCAACAATATACCATTGCCTCCCCAGCGTTCATCAAGTCTGAGAATTGTATTAAAATCTCCACCCAAGCACAACAATTTAGATATACCTTGAACAACACGTTTTCATTGGTACCACAAACTACTACGCCTTTGTTGGCGCCTCACTCTCCTTATCGTCAAAAACATAAGACCGTAAAAGATTACTCTTTCCTCTGTTTCTTGCTCAACACTTAACCCACCAAACTTGTTTACCAAATTAATATTGTCTTGTTTCTTCGAGGTCGACTGTTCCAACAACCCGAGTTCTCTTTTTCTTGACTTACAGGAGGAGGAACCTTAAACAAAATTAGCAACATTTTTCCCTTTACCTCGACATCTCACCTATGTAAAGCGATCATCGCGCTGACTCGTAGAAGGCAATGGTGATGCCAGGGGCAGCGCTGACACTTCTTTAGAGTAATTCACAGACTGTGAAGGAACTTCCTTATCCTCGTATATTCCAAACATATACGAGGCATAATATTTCTCCCGATTCACCGTGATTGATCCATTCAAGGTTAAAAAAGATCCACCTCCACACCTAATCTCGCAATATGTCCACGAACAAAATTAAGAATCGAAGAATAATCCACTTATACTTGTTTACCAAAACCATTTGCTATTCCTAGAAGAATAGAGTCATGGTATAAGTACATTGGAAGCTTCTCAATACGAATCCAAATGGGTGTAGTACGAATGTCACAATGGAATGGCTCAAAGCTTGGCAACCAAGCTTGAAAAGGAAGATAGCTTCCAAACATTCTCCAAGGCCCGCATGTTAGTGCATCTAGGAAGTCTTTCTCGGCCCCAAAACGTACTACAAAGAAGTTTTGTGGTAAGTCAACAATGTACATCGTGTAACTTTATAGAGATTAGAAGGAAGATTGGAGAGACCCGAGAGATTAAGAGAGATTGAGGCCCAGAGAGAAAAGAGATTTTAGAAGAAAATATTTCTCTTTCTTAATTATAAAAATGTGTTACAAGGAAGTATATATAGAGACAACAATTTCTAGGGCTTTAAAAATATACATAAAAACAATAATAGTAAATTGACCAAAGAGGAAAGATTCTTTTGGTCGTCGGGTCGCGGATCCTAAAAGGAAAAGTGATATGTCCTAATGGCTCCATTCTTTCTTATTTACACATGTTACTTTTATTTATACTTAAACTAGACATGTGTCTTTCCCATGAGCATCCAACGGCTATATGATGCAAAAAGCATCCAACGACTCACCTCAATGCACATGCCAGATCGCTTCTCCTTTCTCTTGTACGGACCACGAGACAACTTTGGTTTTTTCTAACACATCAAGTCATATGTTCCTTGGTTCACACTTATTCTCATTGAGTTTAACACTTCCCCTCAAGTTTGAATCTGCAAAGATATTAAGATCAAACCTGAAAGTTGTAATTCCCCACCTCATTAGAAACCTTTGTGGAAAATCCAATTGGGACAAAACTAACCAAGAGAAAGGAGTGTGGTTCATGGTTACGGTTTGGAAACATCCACTAGTCCAAGTTTTGAGTACAAAAACTCACATATTTGGGATTGCGACCTTGGTGAATATGTTAGCTAGTTGGTCCGAATAATCCTTGCTCCACCTTCTCTTGGACATTGTGACAATGCACTTTGATGTGTTTAGTCCTCTCATGGAATATTGAATTTGATGCAATGTGAATGGCGGCTTTGTTATCACAATACATTGTGATCACTTATTATGTTTTAACTTCCAAGTCTTTAAGCAATGCAAAATTAGTTCATATGTTAGCTTTCTCATGGTCCCATACTCGGCCTCCACACTTGAACATGACACAAACTTTTGCTTCTTGCTCTTCCAAGTCACTAGATGGTTGACTTGCGGTCTTCTATATCTGTGATCCCAATCTGTATCACAATAACCAATAAGAGTGGTGTTCTCCTTCCGACTCATCCATATTCCTTGCTCTGAAATCCTTTGAGATACATACGAATCTGATCCACCACATCCCAATGACACTTGTTTGGAACTTGCATATGTTGTCTCACCGCAAAGCATAAATCCGGTCTTGTTATCATGAAGTAGAGCAACTGCCAACCATTCTCCTATATTGACTCACATCTTCAAATGGTTCATCATCTTTCTACCCCTTGCATGTTGCTTCGTAGGCATCTTCAACTAGTGTCTTGGCTATGTGGTGACCTACATCACACTCATTTCAAACATCAAGTGTGTACTTCCTTCTGGACAAGAAGATACCCTCTTTGGATCGGCAAACTTCAATCACAAGGAAGCAGTTCAATTCACCTAAATCTTTAATATCAAAATGGATTTAAGGTGTTCTTTGATACTTTTGATGCCGTCTTTGTCACTTCCGATGATAGTGATGTCATATACATAGATAAGAATGACAACAATCGCATTCAAACATTTGCTACTGAAGAGGGTGGTCGGCTTCAGATTTTTGGAATCCATGATCTCTCAAAGTGTGGCTCAACTTATGATACCAAGCTCTTGGAGATTGTTTGAGTCCATAGATGGCTTTCCTATGCCGTAACACATTTCTGGGTTTGACAATGTATTATAGACCCGGCAGATGATGCATATAGACTTCATCTTCAAACTCGCCTTGTAGGAATGCATTCTTGACATTTATTTGCCACATATCCCAATCAAGATTAGTAACTAAAGATAACACAACACGTAATGTATAAAGTTTGGCGACCGGAGAAAAAGTATATTGGTAATCTTCTCCATAGGTTTGTGTGAAGCCTTTATCCACAAGTATAGCCTTGTCTCTCTCAATTATACTATCACTATTAAACTTGATCGTGAAGATCCATCGAGATATCACAGCCTTCGTTCCACGCGGTAGTTCGACTTGGTCCCAAGTGTGGTTCTGGTCCATAGCACCATATTCATTGCCAACCGCATCCCACCACACCTTGTGTTCCTTAGCTTCTTCATAAGTCTTCAACACAAAATTCTGGTCAAGTTGGGTGATGAATGCTTAATGCTCAACCGGGATGGTCGCTAAGTTATATTACGATTTGATTCGGATGTGCCTCTGCCAAGTTGTTGTAGTATACACGAGTATTGACCCAATTCGAGGGGTCTTTCTTCAGCCTTTGACTCCTCTGTAGACCTTGTGTTTATGTTGTAACCACGCCCAAATCAGACTCACATTCGGCAATTTTCTTGGTGGGTCTATCGTTCGGAAGCTTGGTAGTTTGTTCGGAACGGACACATCGTCAGCCAAGTCATGCAGAATGTGTGGTACGTTCGACCCATCCTGACTTGTCAGGACGTGCAACCCATCTGTTCTGTGCGATATGCCCAACCCGTATGGTAGCGGTACCTGCGATCCGGTCGAGCTGTTCGATCCGTTTGGGACTTGCGATGCGGCATGCGACCCATTCAGTCCTGCGATACGAGACCTATTTGGTCTCATAACTTGCGACTCGTCTTGTAATGCCGCCTACAACCTGTCTTGTCATGTGGCATGTGATCCGTCTGGTGCTATGACCTGCATCCTATATGTTCATGCGGCATGCGACATGCACCCATTTCGTCATGCGGCATGCGACATGCACCCATTTCGTCATGCGGCATGCAACCTGTTGGGTCTTGTGAACTGCGACCCGCCTGATCCTTACGACCCGACCTACGACCGAGTTCCCAAATCTATAATTCCAAGTTTCTCAAGAATCATGGGAAAATTTTTTGCCTGATCTGTCTCATTACATGAAAGGTCTTGGATGTCAGACCATTCTTGGTTGTCCATTCTTAATATTCTTACATGAGAGGTCTTGGATGTCCATTCTTAATATCCTGAAATTTAACCGAGTTAGGATCGAAGATAACTTTACAATTCAAATTACAAACGACCTTATGGACACTCAAGAGATTAGACTTAAACTTGGGCATGTAAAAGGCCTTGGATTCTCTATCAAATAACCTAAGATCCCCAACATCCTTAATTGGAACCCTTTTACCATCTGTAATGCTAAAAGAACCTAGAGCCGGTTTCACATATTCAAGAAGATTCACATTACTAATCATATGGTGAGTAGCTCCAGAATCTACCACTAAAGGTCTATCAATTTTTGAAACATAGAAAGAGTTATCATACTACTTTAAGGCATTAATGAAATTAATGAGTTTCTCTAGGTCGTCCCGTCTCACAAAGTCTCCATCAGCGGTCACCATTGCATTTTCTTGAACTAGAAGGGTTGTGGTCTGACCGTTTGAGCCCGCTCGGTTGGGCCATGCCTTCTTCACTTGCAAGATTGGCCTTTGGCTTATTCACATAGTTTGCTTTGCGTGAGATGTAGGTGTAGAATCCAACAACGGACCTTAGGATGACCCTTTTTCTTGCAATGGTCACACACCCAGTCTCTTGTCTTCATGGTCGTGGTTGTCATTCCGGTAAGAGGCCTTATTTGTCATTGCTAGCTTTCCCTTTACACCAAGGAGGCTCCTAGACCCTTGCACTTTTTGTATGGAGCCGCAAACTTCTTTCAAGCTAGGAAGATTATCTTGCCTCAAAAGATGTTAGAAAAGGTCACATACGCCGGGTTTAGGTTCATCATGAGACAAAGCCATATTTCTTTCTAAAGTCTTTCTCTCAACACACTCAGATCCTTGGCGGCCTTAGCATCTCAAGTTCGACCCAAAGCGAACTATACTTCTCAAACCATTGAGTGAACTCCATATCTCCTTGGCGGCCTTTTTTGCCTCATACACAGAGTTAAGATTGGAGAGGTTGCCATACACTTTCTTGCGCGTTTCCCATAAGTGTTTTTCACTCTCACAATATGAGTAAGCCTCATAGATGGATGGATGTAGTGAGCTTTAAATGATCACAAGGGCCACTTGATCATCTTGATACCACTTGGCCTTTTTATAATCAAGAGCAACCACCATACTATGTCGGCTTCCTTCTCCTTACCAAAGCTCAGACAGGCCTCTTAGGAGCTTCACCTTCAATGTAATCCCAAAGTCCATGGCTACTTAACACGGTTATAACAGTCCTAGACCATATCAAGTATTTCACACCCTTGAGAGTGACATGAACCACAATATTCTTGGAATTATCTTTCACAAACACACGGATACTCTACTAACCAGTGGATAATAGACAAGCTTCACAAACAACAAAAATGGCAGACGAAAGAAATAAGAAATGAAGATGAAATTCAGCGGAAATGAGAGGTCTCTAGACTCTTATGGCTCTGATACCATGTAAGTTTATAGAGATTAGAAGGAAATATACATATAAACAATATTGACAAAATGACTAAAGAGGAAATATTCCTTTGGTCGTCGGGTCGCATATCCCGAGAGGGAAAGTGACATGTCCTAACGGCTCCATTCACATATGTGACTTTGCTTTACACTTAAATTGGACATGTGATTTTCCCATGAACATCCAACGGCTATATGATGCAAGAAGCATTCAACGGCTTGCTCAATTTACATGCTCGGATCGCTTCTTCTTTCTCTTGTACGGACAGCGAGACAACTATGGTCTTGTGTGTTCGTCAAGTAACTTCTTCCTTTCCTAACACGTCAAGTTGTCCATTCCTCGGTTCACACTTCTTCTCATTGAGTATAACACATTGCATCCAAAGGATTCCAAGCTTCGTGAAGCTTTTTCTCGTCATAGCGGCAATATTCACGCCTCTACACAAAACTTTCACATACAGACAATTATCCCATAAGGAGTACATAGCTTTGATGACATCGCCGCCAATTGAAACCGCCCGCTTCTCCCTTTTTTCTTGAGGAAAGTCAACACGTAGTCTAGCCTCAACAAATTCTGTAGACATGCGATGAATCAGATTGGAACCTCCTGCGACACAAGTCCTCGTCACAGCCTTAGCCCGTGACTGTGACGCAACAGCATTAGCACTTGCCACACAAGACTCAACCAACGCAACCTTCACCATACTTTCATCCAAAACCTGAGCTGCAACAAGCATCGAACCTTCCTCTCCACTCTTCTCCATCGAAACTTCCTCTCCATACTTCCCAAACGACGTAACCTCAGACCTCACATGAGCCAAACCAGACGCGATCACCCCGGGAGGATACTTCGGCGGCAAACCTTTCAACCTCGTGTCCACCATGTCGGCATCACGTATCTGCTCACATGAAACCTAGAATCGCATATCGCTTTTTTAAAACCCCAATATCTTTTTTTTGTCAACATTGGACCACAAATGGCCGGCCCATTAGCCAAGTTCTTGCAAGTGCAAGCGGGAGAACTCGATCCCATGTTGTGCAAGTGCGCATGCCTCTTGTGGACTTACCACCTGCCACTAGGCTAAATGCCACTTGCTTTAAAACCCCAATATCTAGTTTTATTATTTTATTTTCTTTGACAAAAAAAAAAATTTCGTAAGAGAGAAAAAAAACAAATAAAAAAGATGAATAATTACTGATTAAAACTTACGAGTCAAAATTATTCATCATCTTTAACGTGTTTAGGGTTACGAAAGTTCATCGTCACTTCCTCTCTCGTGACGTCTTCGACTCCGGTGAATTCAGACGGCGGCGAATGCGGTGGTTCTCTCAACGGTGTCTTCCCTGGTTCTCTTGATGGCGGCTTATCAAGGTACATTCTTCTCTTTTGTTTATTTTTCATTATTTTACGTAGGTGAGTTCTCTGTTTGGTGTTTTGAGTTTTGATTTCATGTATTATTTTAGGATTTTGAGATGTTGCTAAGTTGAGTTTATTGAGATTTAGTTGATTTTGTGAGGAAGAGAAGAAGATGTATTCGATTTTGCTTTAATAAATGGTATATGGAGTTAGTTTGTTTATGGTGATAAGTAGATTTTTATTTTTGTTTATTTCTTGCAGTTGCAGTTAAGCTTCTTTTAAATGATCTTCTCTAGTTAGCTTTGATTATTATTTGTACTCAAATTTGTTGAAAGATTTGTTTTTGATGATCTCTGTTGGGAATAGTTTGAACATTTGAAAAAACTAATTAAAGATGTTGCCGTTTTAAGTAGCTAAAGATTGTCCTGCAAGTTCTTGGTAGTTGGTAATGAGAAACCAATCTAAAACACTGTAATGCTCTTTTTTTTTTAAATGATAATGACAATCTCACCATATTGTTTTGCTGTTAGCTTTCCTTTCCTTATGAGAAACCATTTTTATTGACTTTTGGCAAGAAAGAAGGAAACAAAGTTGACTTTTGTTATTTCTGGTCTAACAAAGAACTACAAAAGCATAAGGAATTCCAAAAGAGAAGAAAATGGATTATATTTATTCTGCAAATGATTTTTGATTTTTCAATGTAGCATATACGTGATGGTTTTATATGTGGGGTTTAGGAGGATATAATGTGTAGATTATATTTACTTTTCCTAACCGAAGAAACAGTGTGTGCACTTGTTTTGGTATCGAAGAGATGGCTTCATATTATATCCAGAAGAGGTTAAATCTGACTTTTACACACTTTTGATTTTAAGCTCAACAACCAAACTTTATTAAAAAAATAATTTTTCTTACAAAAATTCACTCTTTGTGAATTAAACCAAAGTCTGATATATTCTATATATACGAACACTCTTTTGAACTAAACGTTTTCTTTTCTTCGAAAGTGCTCACTCCAAACTGGTTTCTTCTAAAGCTCTTATAGGCAACTTCCTGTCAACTCCTTGATTCACGGAGATCTTTTTGTCAGCTCCTTGATTCTCGGAGATTTCTTACCAATTCCTTGATACTCGAAATTCCTTGATTCTAAGAGATCTTCTTGAAGAAATATTTTTGAAAATCTTCTACTCGAATCTTCATCTCTTCCTCTCACGTGTCAAGCACGTGATTGACACCAGTTAATTTCTCCTGACCTTTTTTGTTGCTTAGACGCAGCATCTTCGATCTCCTGCTCTTCTATTGCTCAACTTCTCGCATCTTCGCTTTCTACCGTCACGTTTACATAATCAAGTGGAAACCAAGCGAGCTTTAAAACTTATTAGCTTCTTTCTCTGCAATACAATTTATCTTGAAGCTGAAAGAATGATAATTAATCTGTTCAAAAACTATGAGGAGCATTTTGGAGGTATTGATCGATAGGGTCTAATTGTGTATTTTACACAATTAGACATTAATTCCTAATATGATCAAAAGCATCTAATATGAGATATTCTCTTTTATATATAACCTTGTAAGCAAGTGTATTGGGTTTAACCCTAATGATGAATGAAACTATGATTCTCTCAAACTCTCTTTTTATCTTCTCTTAATATACAATTCTACATGGTATCAGAGCCCAATCTCCCATTCTCCAAATCTTTCAACTTTTAAACTCTCTTCCTTAATCTCTTAAATCTCTATCCTTTGTTTCTTCTTCCTATTTCGAGGTTTAGGACTTTAGTTTCAAGGGTATTCAATGTCTATTGTGGGAAAAGAATCAAGCTTCATCAAGCTTTACAAGATTTCTAGATCTGGTTGTGTTCTTAAGTTTCTGTTTCAGATCCAAGAAACCATCTTCAAGAGGCACGTGAGCTCAGTACAAACCTTAAGATCCAGATCCAATTGTTGATTATTCTTGCTCACACTTCTAGCTTCACGATTGTACAATGAGATCTTCATTTGGTACATCATGTCGTCGGGATATCAAGGAGTTGCAGAGGGGTTTCAGTCTGTTTCAGGCGTTTTTCAGCACCGTGGAGGCTGTTTGCAGTGGCGCGTGTGGTTTAGGTAAATCTCGGTTGGTCCTGATCTTCTGTCTTGTAGTTGATCTCACTTCAGGGTTCCTCTGTGAAGTGTTTGTGTGGTTCGTGGATATTCGGTGTTAAGTCGGGTCAAGGTTCTTCAGAGCGTTTCATTCATTTGCTTAAGCAGATTGTGTTGCAGATTTTAGGGAAGATTCAAATGGACAATAAGAGACCTTTGAGCTTTCTGATGATACTTAATAAGTGTAATTACCTCCTTTGGGCAAGGACAACAAAAAATATCCTTGGTAGCCGTGGTCTTGTGAGCCACATTGAAGCTACGGGAAAACCGAAGGAGGATGAAAGGAGTGAGAGAAAATGGCGCCAAGATGACATGGGTGTACTTGGAGCTTTTCATTGTTCACTCGATGCTCCTATCCTCGAAGCATACTCCTACTGTGAGATAGCAAAAGAGCTATGGATAATTTTAAGACGCTGTTTGGGAATGTCTCAAACTTCACTAGGGTATTTAAAGTGAAGAAGGCTCTTGGAAGTCTTTCTCAAAATGGGGCAGATTTCACCATGCATTTTGGGATGTTTATATCCCTATGGGCTGAGTTAGAGATGTTTAGGCCAAATACACGGATATGGGAGTAATCAATGAGAGGAGAGAGCAATACAAGGTTTTTGGGCTTCTCCTGACTGTAGATCCATCCTACAATGATCTCATTAAGCATATCCTTCAAGGTGATAAGTTACCAAACCTTGATGAAGCTTGTGCTCAACTTCAAAAGGAGCAAGGATCTCAAGGTCTCTTTGGTGGAAACGGGTCTTTTCTAACGGCTAATAAAGGAGTATTCCATGGTAAGCGTGAAGACAAGAAGCATTTGGTGTGTGAACATTGCAAGAGAAAGGGACACGTGAAAGACAAGTGTTGGATCCTCCACCCTCATCTCAAACCAAAGATGATTAAGAAGACAAACTCAAAGGTGAATATGGTGTATGAAGATAATGATGAGGAAGATAATCAAGACTCAAAGCCGATTGTGCAAGTGGGAAGTTCCAATCAAGAACGGGCCATGGTGGCATCTAAGGGTCATGGTGTTAAGGCGGGTTCTAGTTACTCTCAAGAAATGATTATCATGAGCAAAGCCGACCTTAAGTCTCTCCTTCAATCGATAACATCTAAGATGCACATCGATATTTCATACTATACCTCTGGTCATTCTAGTTATTTAGTTGTAGATTCGGGTGCTTCTCATCACATGATTAGTGACATGAATCTTCTTAACAATGTAGAACCGGATTTAGGAAATGTGAGTATAGGAAATGGAACTAAAGTGCCAATTGAAGGAATAGGGAACTTAGACTTGTTTGGAAAACCGACTAAAGCTTTCTATATGCCCAAATTTACTTTCAACTTGCTATCAGTTAAGAAAACTACTAAAGATCTTGATTTTCTTGCTATCGGTTAAGAAAACTACTAAAGATCTTGATTGTCTTACTATCTTTAGTCCTAATGATGTTAAGCTGCAGGATATTAAGACCGGGAAAGTGTTTGGACAAGGAAAGACGCGTGACGAGCTCTACATCCTTGAAGACATTTATACTTTATCTTTACCTGCTTATGCGAATAATGCTTATGCTATGAATGTTGCTTAGCATGCTAGACTAGGACATCCTCATACTCGTGCTCTAAACTTGATGTTCCCGATATTTCTTTTAATTCTGCAAATCGCAAGGCTTGTATTTTGGGTAAACATTGAAAAGCTTTATTCCCAAAGTCAAGTACTATTTATGAGCATTGTTTTTATCTCATTCATTCTGATGTTTGGACATCACTATTTATCTTTGAGAGAGAAACAAGTATTTTGTGATATTCATTGATGAAAATTCTAAGTATACTTGGATCACTTTACTTCCTTCAAAGGATCGTGTGTTTGATGCATTTATAAACTTTCAGAACTATGTCACTAATCAATACAATGCCGAGATTAAGATTTGCATGACATATAATGGAGGCAAGTATATGGGGAACAAGTTCTAAGCTCATCTTGCTGAATGTGGGATCATGCACCAAACAAGTTATCCATATACACCTAAGCAGAACGGGGTAGCCGAGGGGAAGAACCGACACCTGATGGAAGTTGCAAGGTTTATGTTGTTCTACAACAACGTACCTAAGCATTATTGGGGAGATGCAGTGATGATGGCGTGTTATCTCATCAACCGAACTCCTACAAGAGTCCTTAAAGACTCTTTGCCATTTCAGGTATTGAACCACAACACACCCTCTATTAATCACTTGAGAGTATTTGGGTGCATGTGCTTTGTGTTGATACCAGGTGAAATGAGAACCAAGCTTGATCCAACGAAGGTCAAGTGTATTTTTCTGGGTTACTCTACAACTCATAAGGGAAACAAGTGCTTTGATCCAATTAACAACCGCACATATGTATCCAAATATGTCAAGTTTCTTGAAGACAAGAGCTACTATGGGGATAAAGATTGTGAAAGTTTGAAGGACCTACCCAGCTCCACATCTGATAGAGCCAAGTGTCTGTAACAAATCCTGGAGCATCTCGGCAACCTGACTCAGGCATCACCAGCTCAAGTGGATCCAATTTCAGATTCACCATTGGTGGCGACATCGATTCCACTAGTTACACAAGTTCAAACAGCAAAGCCAACTCTACCCATTGTTGAAGATGCAACTCAAGTGCAGAAGAAGAGGAGTTGCATGAAGAAAGCAATGATGTTCATGTTACCCCATATCCTAGGAGTAGTACAAGGCCCAAAAGTAATCTTAATATGTTGATCAAGAAACACTTTTGCTACGTCGGAGATGCAGTAGCTCATCCAATTCAAGCAGTGTGTTATCTCAACAAGTTACCAGCAGGGCATCAGACATACCTTGGGAAGATTGACATTGAAGATATTCCTCGGAGTTATAAGGAGGCTAAGGAGATAGATATGTTGATGACGAAGTGGGAGCAATGGTTAGGAACCATACTTGGGATAAGGAGGATCTTCCACCTGGGAAGAGATTTGTGAGCTCCAAGTGGTTTTCACCATCAAGTATAAGAGCAATGGCGACATTGAGCGATATAAGGCAAGGCTGGTTGCAAGAGGGTTAACCCAAACTTATGACTATGACTACACGGATAGCGAAGGTAGTTCTCTCTATGGCCACAAACTTAGATTGGAAATTATGGCACATAGATGTCAAAAATGCTTTCTTGCAAGCAGAGCTTGAAGAAGAGATGTACATGACTCCACCTCCTGGTCTTGAAGACACAGTTACTCCAGGAAAGGTCCTTAGACTTCGCTAAGCCAGCTATGGTCTCAAGCAATATCCAAGGGATTGGTATCACAAAGTGAGCTCAACTCTCAAGGAAATGGATTCAGAAAGTCTGAGGTAGATTACACCTTGTTTACTCTCCAAAATGATCATGGCATTGTAGTAGTATTAGTGTACGTCGATGACTTCATCATTTCAGGAAGTAACAAGGTAGGTATTCAATCTATAAAAGCTTATTTGCATTCTACTTTTGACATTAAAGATCCTTGAGAATTGAAGTATTTTCTAGATATTGAAGTGTGTAGATCTAAGGAGGGGCTATTCCTCTCACAAAGGAAATACACACTTGATTTGTTGAAAGTTACAGGAAAGCTTGGAGCAAAAACCGGTGGCTACAACCCTTAAAGTTGGTTACAAAGTCACTCGAAAGGGGGAGCGAAATGACAAGCCACACCATGATGCTTAACAATACAGAAGACTTGTGGGTAAGCTAATTTACTTGACATATACTAGACGTAATATCTCATATGTTGTGAATCAGGTGAGTCAACATATGAAAACACCCACAATGTATCATTGGAGTATGGTTGAGAGGATCTTGTGGTATCTCAAAGGAAGTCTAGGGCAAGGCATTGGATGGGAAAGAACGCAGGCACAAAGATAGTTGGGTATTGTGATGCAGATTGGACATGTGACAAGAATGACAGGAAATATACCACAAGCTACTGCATATTTCGTTGGAGGTAACTTGGGCACTTGGAAGACGAAGAAGCAGGATGTAGTAGATTCTCCGAGTGCTAAAGCAGAATACAGAGCCAAAAGAAAGCTTCCAGATGAGCTTGTTTGGTTGCGAGCACTTCTCAGGGATCTTGGCGTGGAGTCTACCAGTTTTAGCATCATGCATTGCGACAATACAGCATCGATTCACATATCAAACAACTTAGTTTTTCACGAGAGGACGGAGCATATAGAGATCGATTGCCATAAGGTTCAAGAGCGGATTGAGCAAGGCCCTACTTTACCTTGCTACACGAGGAGTGAAAACTAATTGGCGGATATCTTCACTAAGGCTGCAAGTACCAAAGTCTGCACATCCATTCATAGCAGGCTTGTACTTGTAGACCTCATGAGACCTTGATCATACTTTTATAGTCCATGGGAATAACACTCTTTTTCCTTAAAGTATGGTTTTATCCTACGTAGTTTTTCATACTTAGGTTGTTAATGAGGTTATTACTCATGGATTCCCAAGTTAATACTGCATTCCATTGTGCATTAACGTGAGTGAGAGTATTGATCGATAGGGTCTAATTGTGTACTTTACACAATTAGACATTATTTCCTAATATGATCAAAAGCATCTAATTGGGAGGCTTTTAGGTTATGAAATATTATATTTTATATATAAACTTGTAAATAAGTGTATTAGGTTTAACCCTTATGATGAATGAAATTATGATTCTCTCGAACTCTTTTTTTCTCTTCTCTTAATCTACATTATACAGTTGGAGCTATCAGATTATATGGTCGGAAAGACGAATTCCTTGGACCAGAAGACTCTCCAACATGTATGGTTAATAGGTAGAATGGGAAATGTTCATTGTTCCTAGAGTATTTGATCCTCTGTCATTTCACCATAGCGGTTTCTGATTTTTTTCTATAAACTTCTGTTTACTTTTTGATGTGTCATTCAACAAACTAAACATTGTTTGACTCAACCAGAACAAAAATGCAATTCACATAAAACCCAGAAGAGAATAATGACTTCAAAAACACAGAAAGTCAGATCCAAATTCCAAACGACATAAGCAAACGTAATACTATTACAACTTAATAATGTTTTTCTTACCTGTGTCTTTTACTCGTACAAATACAAAACATTTACCATACATACAGATAAAGGGCCACGTGGCAATACCCGCCAAAAAAGACTCTTTTATTTTTAAGGGTGGAGCCTTTATCCAGGGGATAATTATTCAGCGTATTTAATTATTCCTTCCGTGCCGTAGGTCAATGAAATTATCTTTTTCAGCACGAGAAGTCTCAAATGCTTTCAGAAGAGGTACTTTAGTAACTCGACTGAAAGGAGAGGAAGCAGCCGATCGACTATTCTAGTCTACAGGCCACTTAGCTAAACGATGAAGTATTTCTATTGATCGGTCATGTCATATAGGCCGAGTCGGACATCTAATTGCTTAGATTTGAATTATCCGGAGGATGCCGGGAAGGATTTGATCTTTTTCCGGTCATGCTTAAGCTTGTCGCAGACTCAGAGGTATCCATCCTCCTAAAAATAAGAGAACGGGAAAGACTCCACGGGCCCCCATTTCCCCAAAACCTTCTTAATAATCAGTTATGATCTTCTTTTCAAATTAACATTTCGGCAAGTCCTTAATGAATTTATTAGTTGTTACTAGACTAAGGGTCAGCTAGTCGGAGTAGAATCATTGGAAGACCCATCTCACTCTCCTTGGGGAGTTAGAATTAGTAAGATCTTATGATTTATTGATCTGTTGAGTCATGGACTGAAAAATTATTTTGGCTAATCTTAAATTTTAAGGTGTTCATGGTATTTCCAAATCGGAAGTCACAGTTAAAACTGAAATAAATCTACATGAAGTAATATAAATCTACTACATTATGTATACACACTCAAACAAATAAATCTGTGAACTTCGATAGTAAATCTACAAAAATAAAATGAATATACTACACTCAGTATAAAATCTACGAGAACAAATTTACAAATTTTGAAACAAATCTTTAACATATTGAAACAAATCTGTTAACTGATAATAAATCTACAACTTAAATGTTCATCTACAACTCTGTCAATTCGAAAAAATCGGCAACATTAAATATAAACTACGAAATTGAAATAAATATGCCAACATAAAACAAATCGGTAACAAATAACACAAAATTTGCAAAAACAAATATGTTGTATGAAATTAAATCTGCTAGTAATTTTAAATCTACTGAGAGGAAACAATTGACTACACAAGATTAAACAAATCTAGAAAATAGTAAAGTTAATTTGCCAAAAAAATTATTGTACTATAAAAATAAATCTGCAAACAATTAATCTGCAAAAAATAAATCTGCAGAAAATAAATCTGCAAAATAAATTACTGCACTATTATCCACAAATTTATTTTTTGGTGGCACACATTTCATTAATAGCATTTTTTTAAATATTTATTTTTTATAAAATAAAAAAGACAAACTCTAAGTATTATTTAAGTAATTTTATATTATAAGCATTTTGAAAAAATAAAAATTATTTAAATAATTTTGTAATATAAATTTTTTTAATAGTTTTACAAATTTTTAACATTATTCTAATAAATCACACTATAATATAATGTATAGGTAAATTTGGTGATATCGACTTTTCAAATTCATTAAATATGACCTAAAATTATAATCGGTAAGACGAGATTATTCTAACCAGACCGAATTAACTGGTAACATTCCAGCTCATTTTTCTTACATTTTTAGTTACAACTTATAAGTCACACTTAATAAGTGTTGGAATAGAAAAACATTGCCATAATAATTGATTCCAAAATAAAAACAAATACTAGAATGAAAAATTTGGTAAGTGGGAAAAGTAGAACGTTGCAAGAATCAATAAATTAACTTAAACATATAGACTAGTATCCCTCTAATATGACGGTCCATTTATATCTATACACGTTACACGTGTCCATATTATTAATTATAATAATTTGGAACCAAGGAAATTTTCTGTACATATATAAATTTGTTTAAATAATTTTAAAATTTATTATCTTAATCTATTTTAATATCAATATTAAACAAAAACAAAAAAGTAAAGATAAAATCAAATTGGTATGTGAAAAATAAAATTCATAAACAGAATTTCTAAATATAAAATACAATATAATTAAATTTATTAAAAATAATGATAATTACTTTCATTAACATCACATTACACAAATCATAATATACATATAATTATGTTATAAAAAAGTTTCAAGACATTAAAAATATAATTTTGTGTGATATGCTGGCAGTCGACATAAATTTTAACACGTACTTTTTTGTCAACATTGAACAATAAATGGCCGGTCCATTAGTCAAGTTCTTGCAAATGTAAGTGTGCTTACCTCTTGTGAACTTACCACATACCACTAGGTTAAACGTCATTTGCCGTATTTTTTTATTTAATAACATGTATATTTGAATATTTAAAAAGTTTTTTAATGATTTTAGAGGTATGAGTTTAAGATAGATATATAGACAAACATTTTACTTTTTATGTACATTATTTTTTAAAAAAATAATAAACACATAGAAGTAATGTCTTATGAAAATATGTTGATAATACTTTATATAGAAAGTTCTTAAAATATTTATCCTAAATAACATGAAATTTATCTTTATGTAAAGATATGATATGTAATAACAAACAATAGCATAATAACATAATATTGCCAACCAAAAAAATATACACTATAATTATTTAAAAAAAGAAATACAAATTTACATATATAATAATAAATATTTAAAATACATCATAATTAAACTTTATAAGTTCTTTCATTACAAATTGTATTTTACAAAGACATTAGTTTCATATTCTTAAATTAAATTAAATTTTTCAAGTGATAATTGATAACTGTGAGATTTTGTAGATAATTCTGAAACTCAAGTGATAATTATAATTTCTTTAAGAAAAATGTAAGATTTTATGAAAGGTAAATTTTTAATCAATCATTTTAAAATTAAACGTGATATTGATGTTCTTTTATAAAAATCACTTTTCTAATAAGAGGCAATTGCAAAAATATTTTTCAACGAATAAATTGTTTAATGATGATCCCGTTTTTTCAAAAATTTTAAAATATGTCATTTGTTAATAGAAAATATTCTCTGTACAAAATAAAAATATTTTTTTAACAATAAGAAAAACTTACATTTTTATAAATTATAGAAACAAAAACTCTTTTAAATTTATAAGTTGTTTATAAAAAAATGATAAGGTGTTTATATAAATTTATAAGCAGAATCGAATCTCAAATCTTCTGAGATGACAGATAGTTGATTGCAAAAATTTATAAAATATTTATAGAAAATTTTAAAAGGGTTTATAAGCGAACTTATAAAACTTATAAAACATAAAAATACAAAAAAGACAAAGAAAACAAAAAATATAAAAATGAAATAAATCAAGATCAAAATTACATTATAAATTGTGCAAATCATGAGTTATTATATAATTAAAATTACAAACATAAATATGATGTTAAAGAAGATGAGATGACTAAAGAGCTCTACTCTAACACTCCTCCACGTGTCAATTGACGGTCTCTTCCATATGCAAGCTCTGGTCACCACCAAGGAGAACATCTCCTCTGCTCCTCCATAGATTATGTCTTCAATTAAGCTAAGAGATTTTAGAATCGCTTGTTACTACCGACAGCGAATGTCAACTCCGAATACTTCACCGCCTCCAAAACCTAATATTTGAATCTTTTAGATCTCTTGCAATTGGGTTTCATATCTATTTGGACTTTGGTAGGCTTGTGTTTTTAATGGACTAATTTTAGGCCCATAATGTCTACGACATA
This sequence comes from Lepidium sativum, assembly GCA_023374145.1. Lineage (NCBI taxonomy): Eukaryota > Viridiplantae > Streptophyta > Magnoliopsida > Brassicales > Brassicaceae > Lepidium > Lepidium sativum. Next base: position 33,576 of record JAKUCM010005714.1, read on the forward strand.
AGTGAAGCTTACAGATTTAAAAACTACAAAAGAGAATATAATGATGCAGTCTTTAGTTTTGACTTACTTTAGTCATATACCTGCAAAGAATGACAGCAAAAGTGATCAGAAGAAGAAGCAAACATTACAAAGGTGTGAAGAAGCAGGCAAAGGGGATAATCTTACACTTTTAGCTATTACATTGTAAACATAGGTTGGTGAGGGCGAGAGAGCAAGTGAGGGGTGTGTTTATTACTACATTGTTCTTGATCACAATCTAGGTTTATAGTTTGTAAAGGGGACTGAAGTGAGGGTGAGTGATCTTTCTTTGGCGGTGTATAAGCCTTCTTTTCTGGTGAAAATAAGTGAGATGTACCAAGATCGGATTGATCTTGGGAACTCATAACTCTCTCATCTTATCTTTAATATTCTCTGCAAAAAACACAACACAAGTACTGAATATAAGCAAATCATATGGACTGAATCATGTAGAGGTAGATTTATCATCTTAGCAGTCGTATCAAAGCCGAGTCTTCTGCAAAAGATTCAAGGATTAATCTATTCAAATATGAGTAGAGGTGGTTATTCTACTAGGAAGTGACTATTGGCATTATAGTTGCAGATATTGGAGAATGGTGTTCGAGTATTCATAGTCGAACGGCGACACATTGGGTAAAAGGAAGTCTTCTGTCCTTGGTAAGGATAAGAGGACTTATAGTTTCTTATGTGATTCAATCAGTTTATCTAGTAAGTGGCCTTTGTCACATTGGATTATGTTATGGTCGGCTAAGGCCAAAAAGGAAAACTCGAAGTTTTATGATCACAAATTTTTGTGAGAATGGAGTTGTCCACCAAGAATTATCATTCTGTTCACGAAGTATGGAGGTACGTTTCCATAATTTTCAGGAAAGTTGTTACAATCTAAATCTTTTGTGTACGTGTCAAGAATCTTTCAAAACTTATGGCTAAGGAAACTGAAAGAGAAAGTTGGGGGATTAACATTACTCATATTTTTAAATTTCAAAATATCAGGATGAAACTTACTTTTAAGAATAGTTTAGGGCTTATCATCCCTTTGCAATCTATATTAATCAAGGTTAAGAACGAAAGAGGGTTCAGTATTTGTCTTTTACATTCCAGTCTCTTTTATACCTTGGTATTTCCGGAGTCTAGGAAGGTTCTCGGTAGAGATGTCGCAGTTAATTCTAAACAATAAGATGTCTGCGAATGAGTCGTCGATTAAGGGTATGAGGATTAAAATACCTAAGATAGATAACACGACATTATTGGCTAGATCTTCAAAGGTTCTGATGGGAAGATGTCTAAACCCACAGAACCAGAATGTGGATACCTTCTTATTTAGAATGCCCCAATTCTGGGATTTGGTAGGTCAAGTTAAAGGTCTAAATCTCGGAAACGGTAGGTTTCAATTTGAATTTCATGAGGAGGGAGATTTAGAATGGTGGATGGTCGCATATGCCCTTTGGAAGGCCATGGCAGGGGCTGATTATCCTAGTACAATACGGCTGTGGGCAAGATTCACTCTTCCTTTCGAGTATCGTGTGGAAGAAGTGTATAAAATAGTGGTTGAATCAATTGGTATAGTCATAGCCATTGATGTCCAGAAAGGTATGGTCTTAGTAAAGGTACCATGTTCCAAACCACTAACTTTTTTTTCTGTTTTAGAATTTTAAGAAGGGAAAGAATCTAAAATCTTGATAGAATATAAGAGGTTATCGGGGTTTTGTGGTCTCTGTCATCAGATAAATCATGACATAAATAGCTGTTATAAGACAAAATCGGTCAATGTGGGAAGTGGTAATGTTGAGCATGGTAAAACAATGGCAGCTCAGAGATCTAAGAGTTTTAAAGGAGCGGTATTGCTGGGATCTTCAAAGCCAAGAGGTATACCTAATGTTTGTCACATTGACAAGAAGAGAGGTCGTGGCTTACCTTCCTTGAAACCAAAAAAGGATACTGCGAAACAGGTATGGTCCAATATGTTTGATAATTTATTTCAGGCTAGAGACCATCATTTTATAAATTACTATTGCCTCTGTTTTAATGTCAAAACGATGGGGTTCTTAATGGTATTATGGCAGGTTCGACGACCTTTGTTCCAAGATTCGGACCAGACCAATGTGGAAGCTGTGGAGGTAGGACGAGCTGCGATTATGCAGGTTGTCTCTGCTCAATTTGAGGATGTGACTGCAGTGGTGGAAGCTGCTGTTGCGCTGCCTGAAAATATTGCTGGTGCGGGAGCTACTGTTGATGGCACAATGTTGGCTCCGAGTGATGAGGAGGCGGATTTGGAGGCGGGAATCGCTGAATTTGAACAGGAAGATACCCTCTTGTACACAGAGGAGGATCTTCTCGATGACCTGGCATTTCGAGCAGCAGTGGCCGATACACAAAGCATATT